>JASDQU010108681.1:90357-107665 GCA_032191745.1 Picea mariana | reverse complement strand
CTCGCAACTCTCCCCCACTCCCTCACGACCTCTCTCCACTACCACGCAACCTATTTCCACCCCCTCTCCACTCCCACGCACCCTCCACCCCTCCCCCATTGCCCCATAGTCTGCATCACACTCCCCATTCTTCCACAGTCCGCATCCCCATTCTCCCATTCTCCTACAGTCCACATCCCCCCATTCTCCCACAGTCTGCGTCCCCATTCTTCCATCGTCCGCGTCCACCTCACTCCCACGTCGTCCCTCTCCCATTCGCCTTTCCTTTCATCATTCACCCGCCATATACTCTCCACTCTTACGCACCCTCCACTCTTCACAGATCGGCACACATCCTTCCACCTTAAACTAAATACAATTATTTAATTCAAATAATTAAAAAGGGGATATTCCAACGAGATCAAAATCACAGAAAAATACTCACCCCCAAACACCAAAAGGATGTCAGAATTAAAAAATCAAGTGGAAAAAATAGACCAGGAATGTAAAAGCATTAGGAAATCACTTGAAAAGTCAATACAAAAAAACTCACAATGAGTTACTAGAAGAAATAAGGCTCAACAATGAGGCACTCAAACAAGAGCTGACCCATAATCTTAAAGAAAAAATTTCAATAGAATTTGGAATCGAATTACAAAAAAGGTATGGATAATCTAAAACAAGATCTTAAACACGATATTTTTCAAGAACTCGGGGTTAACCTACAACGAGGTTTGGGAAACTTTAAATGAGAAATAAATGATGATTTGCAACAAAGTCCAGTTGTGATGAAACAACATCGGGAAGAAAAGCTTAATGAGATTTTAAAGTTAATAAAAGGCCAAGGGAACCAACAACCACCCAACCACAACCAAATGACTCAAGCACATCTAAAACATCACCACCATCTCCGCCACCACCTCCCTACAATTCAAATTCCCAACCTATATCACAACATCAACCCTTAATAATTTATCCTCCCAAAGCCAAAATTGAACTATCAAAATACAATGGAGGCGATAACCAATGTGTGGCTTGGTTTAACAAAACTGAAGAATATTTCCATATATATAATATTACAACCGATGAAGAAAAGTTAAATACGCATCCATGTACCTCGAAGGAACTGCATACGATTGGTATCTATGGTGGAAATGAAGAATTCATACATATAATTGGAATTCTTTAAAAAATGATTTTTTTTTTAAGATTCTAGGGCATCTCGGAAAAAGATTTATTTTCAAAACTAACCAGATTACAACAAAAAGGCAGCATAGATGAATTTACGCATAAATGGGAATCTCTTTCCACCTGAGTATTTGGACTATCTAATGATCAGTTACTCCAGTATTACATAGGTGGTCTCAAACCACATATCCAAGACGAGTTAAGATTACATGAGGTTACTATGGTAGAAATAGCAATACGCAAGGCAAAAGTAGCAGAAGAAAAACTAGAAGGCCAATCAAGATTCAGCAAGGTTTACTCAAGAAGGAGTGTACCTTAGACCATATAAAATGACAAATACATACCACCCAATCTACGTGAAGATAGAAGAAGAAGTTTAGAGTTCCAAAGGATAAAAGAAGGAAAATGTAAACAATGTGGAGAGAAATGGGACCCAATACATAGGTGTCAGATCAAAGATAACTCAAACAAATTGTACACTTGTGAAGCAGAAAAAGACAACGAATCAAACCCGGCAGAATCAATAAATGAAGAAATGGAAAATTTCCAAAATGACACTTCAGAACTCATAGAAGACAACACACCAAGAATATCGCTCGCAGCCATCATGAGCATTACCCAACCACAAACTCTTAAATTAAAAGGACATTATCAAAAAAGGACATATCAAAAATGATAATGTCATTTTTTATATGTCTATATCGTCCCTCTGGGAGCAGTAGATGTGGTTTTAGGAGTTCAATGGTTACAAACCTTGGGCACATACTCATTCAATCACCAGGAACATTTCATCCAATTCAAGTGGCAATGGAAAAGTTATAAATTAGATGGTTTTCAACCTCCACAAACACAGGTTGTGTCATCACAACAAATGAAAAAAATGATCTGAAAAGGAGCAACCACATACTTCATCCAATGCCACAACATAGAAATAGAAGAATCAGAATAGAATGACTCCAAAACATCAAACATCCAAGATCTAATTCAAAAACATAAGAAGGTATTTCAAGACCTTCCCATGGAGTTACCGCCTCAAAGAAGAATTGAACATATAATTGAAGTTAAACCAAGATCAAACCCAGTCAAGGTTAGACCATACAGATACCCTCATCACCACAAAATAGAGATAGAAAGATTCGTCCAAGACCTATTAAAATATGGTATCATCACGAAAAGCAGAAGTCCATATTCAGCTCCAATAGTGTTAGTTAGAAAAAAAGATGGATCTTTCATATTATGCAAAGATTACCGAGGGATAGACAAAATAACAATTAAAAAAAAATTCCATCCTGTTTATTGATGAAATTTTGGATGAACTTGACAAAGCAAGATATTTTTCAAAACTTGATTTAAGATATGGGTACTATCAAATTAGAGTTAGACTGGAAGATGTAGCCAAGACTACCTTCCAGACACACGAAGGACACTACGAATTCAAGGTGATGCCTTTTGGGTTAACTAATGCCCCCACCACTTTCCAAGCGACAATGAATGAATTATTTCACCCATACTTACGGAAACATGTCTTAGTTTTCTTCGATGATATCTTAGTGTACAGTAAAACATGGGAGGAGCATATGAAACATTTGGGACAAGTGTTATCTCCTCTGGAGGAAAATCAATTCTATGCCAAAATGTCAAAATGTGCATTTGGCAAGGAGGAAGTAGAGTACCTTGGTCACATCATATCCAAAAAAGGAGTCAAGATAGACCCCAAGAAAATCAGGGCAATCACAGAATGGCCTAAATCCAAAAACATATCCAAGTTAAGAGGATTTCTATGATTGGTAGGATACTATCGAAGATTCTTCAAGAATTATTGTTGGCCCTTGACCAAGTTTTGAGGATCCTTGGTCAGGTTTGACCTATTTTGGGACTTCGACAGGCTGTCAAAGGTGGAGCACAAGTCAAAGTGGAGATCGTGGGATCTAGACCCCTTTTTAGGGAACTTTTGGGTTTTGGGCTTATATAAAGGGTATGGGGATGTCGTCCCATGGGTTTACACATGTTTTGGCCCTTTTGTAATGTATAAATAGATGTCTAGGCGATGTAAGAAAGAGACGGGGGCCTAGAAGAGCCAAGTTGTAATTTGTGCTAAGTGAGAGTGATAGTTGTAAATGTTTTGTACATATTATGTGAGGCTTGCAAGGCTAAGTGAAAGTGACTGTAAGAGATTGTGTAAAGGCTTTGTGTTGTACCCTAGCTCAGGGAAGGAGGATCCAGTGAGGTGCGCGCAGATCTCTTATCTTCTGCGGAGTAGGATTTTCATGCTATGTGCCTGTAAGAAGCTTGACCCAAGATAATAAAGAAGAGAAGAGTTGGTGGACGTAGTCCCAGGCTGGGGGTGAACCACGTATATCTTGTGTTGTGGTTGCTTTGTGCATTATGGTTGTTATATTTTTTAAATGATTCATGCTTAGTGTAATGATGAATGCTTAGATGAATATGATATCTTAGTGCCTAATGATGTGAATAAGATGTTAGATCTGATCTATGTTGATATGCTTAGTGATTGAATATATTAGATCTAGATGAATACTGCGATGCTCTGTTATTAGGGTTTATATGCGTTGTAAACAAAGGTTGAATACTAATGAACTATAACTGCTAAGTGCACTAATAAGGTTTTACAATCACATATATGTGTCTCGGCTAAGGTTGCAGACACTAGAGTCCTTCAACCACCCCTGCCTCTACCTCGGGTGAGACTTCATCTGCTTCGCAGGTGTTGTCGAAAGGGTCGGTAGTTAGGGTTTTGTTGGTGAGATGTTGAAGCATTGAAACCTAGGTCTGCCCATGTGCCAAAAAATGGTTCTGTTGTTGGGACCTGAAACTGTGATTGTTGGGAACTGAGGAAAAGAAAGAAAGCTCTATGAGTAGATCTGTTGCTTTAGAGCGCAGTATTCTACTTGACTGCAAGGCTCTGTGCTAAGAAAGGAGGCAGATCTGAAGAAAAGAGGTAAGATCAATGAAATTTTTTTATTAAAGAGCTAAGATCTGAAAGCTTTATTCTTTGATAAAGTTAATATAAGTGGAAATTTTTGTTTTGAAAGTATGGATCTAGGTATGTTTGATAAATTTTGTCCTAGTCTGAAAACTAGGGCTCAGTTAGAAGAAAGAATATTTGATAGGAATAGATCTGATAGAAATAATGAAAGATATGTTATTCCTATGCATAGAAAGAATGTTTGGACTAATAAATGGATAAAGGATCCTAGGAAGAATTTTTTGCAGGTTAGTTACTATGAACCTAGTGCGCAGTACAAGAAAGGTTGGGGATCATTTAAGAGAAAGAGAGGATTAACCCTTTGTTATAGCTGCAAAAGGTCGAGCCATCTTTCTAAGGATTGCCCGATAGAAGACCTAGTTGTCTTTGTTGTAAATCTATGGACCATGACGTTCTGGATTGCCCTAGAACTATTGCTAAGGTTGAAAGAATGAATATGAGATAAGAAAACCCTGAGAAAGGCCAAGAAATTAAGACTATGGCATAACCCCAGAAAGAATCAGAGATTGTATTACTACAAATGAAAGAAACCCTGAATGACCACAGAGATATCAACTTATTAGAGATCTTCAAAGAGAAAGAGTGCATTGAAACAAGAATAAGAGACTTTGACATAGACTGTATTATGGATGAGGAAACACGGTGAATATTATGACAGAAACAACGTAGGAAATTTTAGGAAAGCCTGATATGATTCCTTCATTAGGGGGAATAGGATTATTTAGATGAAAGCTAATAGCCCTATGTGGAATACTTACCCAGATATCTATGAGTGCTCATAGAACTTCGACAGAGGAAGAATTTGAGGTTATTAAATTTGTTGAGAACAACACCCCATTTGATTTATTGCTAGGAAAACCCTGGATTGAGAAAGATCAGATCTAGAGAAAAGAAGAAGAAGCCTTAGAACAAAAAAAAAAGAATTAAAATATTTCATGACTAGGAGAATCGCACACTTGATAGCAGAACAAGAGAACCAGTCCAAGCTGCTAAAGACCAGGGATCTAGATGACGAAGCTGAAAGAACGCAGAAAGACTTGTAGAACCCATCCACACAGGAAAGCAGAGCACCTACCCTAGACAAAGAAGAAGTATTACATTCAAACCCTACGAAAGACCATCAACAGCGCGAAGTTACTATGCCAAGAGGAGATAAGAATCAGAATGGGAAGAGGAACCCAGTAACGCAATTCACAGGGAAGAAGGCTAGAAATCTCAACAAGAAGAAGGAAAGGTTGGAGAACTTACAGGAAGGTCCAGAGAAGACTTCGCAGAAGGAAGGTCCCCAAAATTCTAACATCGTCGGAATATCAGAGCAACTCAGATTGGCACTTCGCCACGGTAGAGCAATATAACCGTTGGAGTCATTATGACTGTTAGACCGACGCTCCCAAATGGTTAGAACAACAGTTATGACCAGAAATCTCGCCATCGGACCGTTGGGACTGCGTTGTAATGGACATAACTACATTGATGAAGGCTTCTTGTCCGTTGGAGAGATCTGTTACCTCCTTGTCTACTTAGTCCATCAACTATTGCACCAAAAACACTTTCGCGAATTGTATCCGAGCCAACAAAAGAACTCATTGATACCACGTTGTGTTTACTAAGATTTCGACACTTGTTCTATTACATTGAGCATTCATTCATTGACCTAAGTTATCTGATCGAGAGCGTGCATGTTGGACGAACTCAGCGCCATAGAGAAGTCGGTTGAAGAAGTTCTAATCAATCTGATGGCCGAAAAAGTAATGTCCGTAGAAATTCAAGCTTCATCGATGCGAGGAGTCCAAGCCTCCCCGTCAACTGCTCACAAATATCGACCATCCCAAGCTATAGATGAGAAAAGAACCAAGTATCGAGATGACTTGGCGAACGCAAAGTTAATCCCGACTACATCCCGCCTCTGGCCGACGCGGTGAGTCATGGCAGTGTCCCAAGGGACTTCGATTACACTATGCTTACTGCGTACCTCCCGAAGGCGATACGTGCAGTTCGACCGCAGCTAGATCATATCATGGCATTAAAATTTAGCGACTTCAACCTAGGGGATCGCAAGAACTATAGCATGCTCGCTCCTCACAGGTATTTGACTAGGAAGAAGGGGAAGAAGTCGAGGATAATCCCCCAACCATGGACTATGGCCCTGGCGCAGTCCACTGTCCTGAACGTAATGAAGATACTGCATTTTGGAAGGCACTAGGAGGTTAACGCGTGCGTTAAGCTCCTGTTGTCGTGCTTCCATTGCGGCTATCTGTGACTATATAGACGCATCACAGTCGATTCAGTGATAATCCATAAGATTACTAGATTGAGCATACAGGGACCCGACCTGCAAGACTTCTACCCAGGGAAGGTTGCAGACCGCACCCTGGCGCACAGGATTAAAGATACCTATGGTGATGTAGAAAAGGGGATGTGAGACTACAAGGTAGCTTCCATCCAGAATGGCATAGTGCACCTGGCCTGCCAACTGATCGCAGGAAAGCTAGTGAGAAAGAACAGACCCACGCAGGTCACAGGGTTCGTTGTTGACCTCACTGGAAAATGCGTGGAAGGACTACAGATGAACTGGGCAAAGTACTTATTCAACCAGTTAGAATTGGATTGTCTAGAAGCTCAGGATCAGGGCTATGAGTTCCATTTTAGCTAGTTGTTGATCCTCATCGCGTTTACTGCTTGGGAGATGCCGGAAGTTGTGACCTTCCCTGACATTGAGCCATTCGAGTAGCTCGCTGCGAAGTTCACCACGCTCTGGTATTCGAGCGATATCGGGAAACAATGGCACTCGAACGCAGTATTCCATACCTACTATCTCCAGTTAAAGAGGGCTATTGGGGCTATCCGTCGTATGACATTGAACACCCTGCATCGGTTCAGGCCCCTTATGAAGTTCTGCGCAGATCGACACTTTATTTATATCACTGCGCGCGCATACGAGAGTAAAGAAGAGCCTCAATCATACTATAAGCTCATAGAGGAACACCTAGAAGAAATAACAAAGGACTGGCCTGTAGAGCTCCTTATCCCTGCTAACCACGCAGAGTTGTCTAACCCCGAACTAATCGGCAACTCGAAGGCCACTCGCGAAGAGCATGACACACCTAGAACTAGTAGAAGGAAAAATACCGAAGAGGTCTAGCAGTTGAGCAGTGCATCAGAAGAAACCGCTTCAGAATCACCTAGATGAGGAGGTGATGATGAAGTAGATAAAGAAGAGACCAATGGAAAAGAAGATCAGCATAAGCAAGGCGAACTAACACCGCCTAGGGATCTTGTTGATGAGGTTGATCCCTCCAAGAAAAGGAAGGTTTCCCCCAAGAAACCTACTTCCCAGAAAAAGTCCAAATCTACTAAGACTAAGCTGCAAACTGTACTCACGTTCGATGACTTCAACTTCATCATCGCAGTCGTATCCGACGCCTCACAGGACCTCTTGCAGAACACTAGAGCCAAACAAGTAGCCATGTATGATAGAATTGAGACAGAACTCAGAGGGGTACAACATGCCCTTCACTCCAGCCATGCAGTATCCACTGCGCCCTCGCCATCAGAAGAACCAGAGTTGGGAGATGAGCCTACCCAAATCCGCAGAATAGTTGATGCGACCGAAGCTTGCCTTCGTCGCACACAAGAATAAAAAGAACAGGCCACAGTGGCCCTGAAGCAAGCACAGGAGGAAGTAGTAGAGCAACGCCAAGTTGCGCAACGGGAGAAGGATGAACTCCAAACAAAGTTCGAAGAGGAGAAAATACAGATCCAGCAAGATAAAGAATAGTTGCTCGCAGAGTAGATTGAAGTAAACGAAGCAGTCAGTAGAGCACTTCGCTCTGTGACAGGGTTAGAGAAAAAAGTGAAAGAACTAGTGGAGCATCAAGTAGCACAACTTGTTGAAGTCATCCAGTAGCTTCAACAGAGAATAGCAAACCTAGAGCTACAAACAGTGCCAAGCACTCTGCAGGACATGTGAGACCAAAGAGAAGCCATTGCCCAGAGTGCAGTTGAGAGAATCAAAGCATTAGCGTTGGAAGTAAACAACTAAGTGATCGCAGCGCACAGACTTATGAGTGACTTACTGAGGACCCTGAACTGAAGACACTGGAGTCACAGCTCCAGGAAGAAAAGCAACAAGCAGCAACACTACAGGCGTAGTTTAAGCTCTTGTCAGTAGTTGAAAGAATGAAACAATCCCGGGAACAATGCATTGCTCAACAGCAAGTCCACACCATACAGAGCAAAGTCATGGAAGTGACTCAAAGGCTCCAACCAGTCAAGGACGAAGCTTGCCAACTGTTTGAGGAGATTGAAGGCTGAGGAGAAGAGATGGAACAATTAGTCACTGTAGTCGAACAATGCTTAGAGGGACCTGTCAATGAAGAAATTATCCAGGAGTTCGTCGAGCAGCAGGCCTTAGCGCAGCAACAGGTCAAAGAAGCTCGAGCCAAACTCGAGGCTTTTGAGGCAGAGCTACCCAGACTAGAGTGACTCGGGACGAGTCACGGGTGAGTGTTGGGGGCATGTTGGCCCTTGACCAATTTTTGAGGATCCTTGGTCAAGTTTGACCTATTTTGGGACTTCGATAGGTTGTCGAAGGGGGAGCGCAAGTCGAAGCGGAGATCGCGGGATCTTGACCCCTTTTTAGGGCACTTTTGGGTATTGGGCTTATGTAACGGGTATGGGGATGTCGGCCCATGGGTTTACCCATGTTTTGGCCCTTTTGTAATGTATAAATAGATGTCTAGGCGATGTAAGAAAGAGATGGAGGCCTAGAAGAGCCAAGTTGTAAATTGTTTTAAGTGCAAGTGATAGTTGTAAATGCTTTGTGCATACTGTGTGAGGCTTGCAAGGCTAAGTGTAAGTGACTGTGTAAAGGATTTGTGTTGTACCCTAGCTCGGGGAAGGAGGATCTGGCGAGGTGCATGCAGATCTCTTGTTTTCTACGAAGTACGATTTTGATGCTATGTGCCTGTAAGAAGCTTGAACGAAGATAATAAAGAAGAGAAGAGTTGGTGGACGTAGCCCCAGGCTGGGGGTGAACCACGCATATCTTGTGTTGTGGTTTCTTTGTGCATTATGGTTGTTATATTGTTTATATGATTCATGATTAGTGTAATTATGAATGCTTAGATGAATATAATAGCTTAGTGCCTAATGATGTGAATAAGATGCTAGATCTTATCTATGTTGATATTCTTAGTGCTTGAATATATTAGATCTGGATGAATACTGCGATGCTCTGTTATTAGGGTTTATCTGCATTGTAAACAAAGGTTGAATACTAATGAACTATAACTTCTAAGTGCTATGTTAAGGTGTTACAATCACATATATGTGTCCCAGCTAAGGTTGCAGACACTGGAGTCCTGCAACCACCCCTACCTCTACCTCGGATGAGACTTCATCTACTTCGCAGGAGTTGCCGAAAGGGTCGGTAGTTACGGTTTTGTTGGTGTGATGTTGAACCATTGAACCCTGGGTCTGCCCTTGTGCCAACAATTATGCTCGTTTAACCGCCCCTCTAACAAATCTCCTTAAGAAAAACTATTTCCAATGGAATTTGGAAGCACAAAAATGTTTTGAAAACTTAAAAAACATTATGTCCACAACCCCGATATTAGCAACACCTAACTTCTCCAAACCTTTCGTCATCGAGTACGACACGTTAGGTTTTGGAATTGGAGCAATATGGATGCAAGATGGGCACCCAATAGCTTTTGAGAGCATGAAATTAATTCAAACAAAATGTTTTCAATCCACTTACAACAAGGAAATGCTTGCCATCATGCATGCATTAACAAAATGGCGCCAATATCTATTGGGAAGTAAGTTCTTGATACACACAGATCACAACAGTCTCTAGTACTTGTTACAACAAAAAACAATGTCAACCGAACAACAAAAGTGGATAGAGAAAATTGCCACGTTTGATATGGAAATTCTACATAAAAGAGGAAAAGACAATTGTTGATGATTGCAACTATGTGAGACATTCTCCAGCTTAAAAACCTGAGAGAAAGCCCCTGAGAAGTGTGTGTGGTTCTTATCTGAGACAGAGCTAGAACGTAGAGATGACCTCCTCCATATAGAGAGTTGAGAAGAACTCCAGATGATTCTCTTGTGTAACACAGTGAGAAAAGTGATCTATAGAGTTGGACGTGCATGCGGTTGAGCACAAGGTGAACGTGTGAAATCCCAAAGTGTTGGTTGCATCGTCATGAGAACAGAAATGAAGACAATGTATTAGCCTCCTCTGAGCAGAAGAGTTGACGAGAAACTCCAGATGAATCTCATGTGTAATGCATTGGGAAAGAAGATCTGTTGAGTGGACGTGCTTGTGGACGAGCATAGGTGAACGTGATCCTAGTGGTCGAGCACTAGTGAAGAAGTGGTTCTTCTGTGTAATGCAGTGAGCCAATGATATGGACATCCCTATGAATGTGCCCCTAGTGGATGAGCACTAGTAGGTGTATAAAATCCCTTGCTATATTGTTCAAGATTCAGACCTACATGTAACCCTAATTGTAATGTAAAGGGTACAGGTTGGCCCCACCTTAATGTAATTGGTAATAAATGTAAAAGATAATAATCTGCTTAATATTAATTATAATGTGACTTAGAGAGGTCGGCCCTGTTGTGCCAATAGGCACTTATGTTGATAGGACAAGTCTAATATAAGTAAAGGTAGATTCCCCATTGTGGAATCATATCCTTCACTTGAGTTTGGAAATTTCAGCAAGTATATCTTCTTGGGAAAAGTGTCCACCTCTCTTGGGCGCTAGTATTCTAGGGTTTGAGAACCCTCTTGTGTGATAAGTCTTATTGGTGGTGAAGGTATTTCTCTTGAAGAATATATCAAAGGATTTCATTGGGTTTTCTTTCCTTGTTGAGAAGGGTTTCCCAAGATACTTCTTGTGTTCTTGTGCATGGTGTTTCTTCTTGTGATCTTAGTTGCTGCAACATTATTGTTTATGGTTAAGACAAATGAAAATTTGAAATGAACTACATGCTTAACCTAGCTTATTGAAAAATAAACATGGTATCAGAGCATAGGTCTTGAAGATCCCATTGCACAAACATTTTCCAGCCATCCTCTCTCACTTCTGCAGAAACCGTACAACCCTCTTAGGGTTTCCAAAAAATCTGTACGACCTTCCCCTCTAAGGGTTTTCAACACTTAAAACTTGGACGCTAGGACTAAAATGGACATAAGTGAGTACGGCCTCCTTCATCTCACCTTCAGCAAGTCTCAGATTGCATTTTTGAGCATTTTGACTTTTTGGCCCGAGGTTTCTAGGGTTTCGCCAATTTCTGCAGAAAATTTCAAAATCGTTTTTCTATAACTCTTTGAAGAAGCTCTTCAACTTACCAAGGCTATTATATTTCTCAAGGCTTATTGTTGGCAATCATAAGTCCAACAAAACCTAAAAGTGCTAGCCTAACCTAGTCATTAGGTTTTCTAGCCTAGTTGACAAGGGTTTGTGAAGAATCTAAAAATGAGCAAAATCATGATGGGAGGCAAGCTTGATGATTCAAGCAAACTCAGTTCCAGGAAGACAAGACCTCAAAAAAATGAAGACATCAACATCTCAGCACTCTCAAGTATGGTTCCTACCAATGATAATACTTGGTTAATTGATAGTGGTGCCTCCAGGCACATGACCGATCTTAGAAATCATCTAACATGTTTTGTTGAGAAAGATACACATCTACATGTTGTCCTTGGAGATGATGCCAGATACAATGTGAGAGGAGTTGGAACTTATACCTTCCAACTAGATTCAGATATGCAGCTTAAATTAGAAGAAGTATTATATGTACCTAGAATGAAGAGAAACCCTGTCTCTATTTCGGCCTTGGAAGACAAAGGCTACAAGATTAATTTCTCGAAAGGAAGAGTTCTTGCATGGCACAAAGACTCTCATATAAGTTATTCCAAGGTAATTGGTATCCAAGAAAACAGCTTGTACAGATTAACCATCAAACCAGTCCAAGCCTTATTACATGACAATATCATCTTAAGTGAGTTATGGCATAGAATACTTTCTCACATTCATTATAGATCTCTTCCAACTCTAGGGAAAATGGTAACAGGTCTACTAGAGATACAATTTCAGCATAAAGGTGTTTGCAATGGTTTGTGCCCTTGGTAAAAATGTTAAAGGATCCTTTCCCAGCAATGACAATCAATCCAAGGAAATCTTGGACTTGATACATTCATACGTATGTGGGCCAATGATTGTTGCATCTTCAAATGGGTACTTATACTATGTACTCTTCATAGATGATCACTCCAAGAAAACTTGGATTTACTTTCTAAAGAACAAGGATGGAGTCCTTACAAAATTTCAAGAATTCAAAGCTCAGATTGAGAACCAGACCGGAAGAAAAAAAAAATATTAAGATCAGATAATGGAGGAGAATACACCTCAAAAGAATTCAACAATTTTTGTATTGAAGCGGGAATCAAGAGGGAGTTCACAGTTCCTTACAACCCTCAACAAAATGGGGTTGTTGAAAGGAAAAACAGAACTATCATTGAGGCAACTAAAGCAATGATATATGATTAGAGTCTACCTATGACTCTATGGGCAAAAGCATGTATGACAGCAGTATATGTTCAAAACCGAAGTCCTCATCAAATACTGAACAACATTACTCTAGAAGAATCCTTCACCAAAGTGAAGCCTGAGATCGAACACTTCAGAATATTTGGATGTCCAGTACATCTTCATGTACCCAAAGAAAAGATATCCAAACTAGAACCTTCAGGAAGAAAGGGCACATTTGTAGGATACAGTGAATCCTCAAAAGCATATTGAATCTACATTCCAGGTCAAAGACAAATTGAAGTAAGCAGAGATGTTACTTTTGAAGAAGAAGTAGCCTTCCAAACAACCAGAGAAAGCAAGAGACCAAAGAGATTCTCAAGCTACCTTTCAGCCATGACCCACATTATTGACTCAAAGCCAACTTGTCATGCAGAAGCTTCAGTTGAACAAGTATGAAAAGATGCCATTACTGAAGAATACCAATCTATATTAAAAAATGATGTATGGGATGTTGTTCCAAGATCAGAGGGAAATTCCGTAGTGACTTCCAAATGGATTTATAAAATCAAGCATGTTGTTGATGGAAGCATTGAAAAATACAAAGCAAGATTTGTGTCCAGAGGGTTTTCACAAATAGAGGGAGTTGACTATGACGAGAATTTTGCACCAGTAGCCTGATATACCTCCATCCAATCTATCATTGCACTAGTTGCTTCCATGGGTTGGAAGCTACATTCGATGGATGTAAATACATCCTTTCTCAATGGTGAAATTGAGGAAGAAGTTTATATTGAGCAGCCAAAAGGTTTCATTCTACACAACAAAAAATCTCATGTGTGTAGGTTAAAGAAATCCCTATATTGTCTAAAGCAAGCACCATGTGCTTGCTACGAGAAAATGGATGGATTTCTGATGAGTTTGGGCTTAAACAAAAGTGTTGTTGATCCAAACTTATAGTATCACATTGATGGCAATGAGTGTTTGATTTTGGTCTTATATGTGGATGACCATTTTCTCATCAGTTCAGAGAGACTCGTTGATGAATGCAAACAAGCATTGGCTGCTAAATTTGAAATGAAGGATTTGGGCTTGATGCATTATTTCTTGGGACTAGAAGTATGGCAGAGAATAGATGAGATTTTCCTAAGTCAAGGAAAATATACTATGGAGATACTAAAAAAGTTCAGTATGACAGAATGAAAATCCATGCCCACTTCAATGGTAATGGATTTGAAGAAAATGAGTGATATTGATTCAGGAGATGTAGATCCACACTTATACCAACAATTGATTGGATCTCTGATGTATCTGGTTAACACCATACCGGACATTTGTTATGCAGTAAATGTGCTTATCCATTTTATGAGCCAACCAAAACATACACACTGGATAGCTGCAAAACATGTTTTGAGATACTTACGAGGCACAATTGGTTATGGTCTGATATATGCATCCAGTGTGGACTTGGGGCTGCAAGGATATGCAGATGCATATTGAGTAGGAAGCACAGTAGACAGAAAAATCACATCTAGTTGTTGCTTCACTTTAGGTTCGGCCATGGTTTCCTGGTGTAGCAGAAAACAAAGCTCTGTGGCATTGTGCACCGCATAGGCAGAGTACATTGCATTGAGTGTGAAAGTTCCTGAGGCAGTGTGACTTCGCAAACTTCTGACTGAATTGTTCGATCATGAGATGGATCCTACTACTATCCATTGTGATAACCATAATTGTGTAGATCTCTCTGAGAACCCGGTGTTTCATGACAGATCGAAACACATTGAAATAAAGTATCATTATATCAGAGACATGGTGCAGAGGAAGACAGTACACGGGCAGTATCTTCCTACTCATGAACAGATCACAGATATATTCACCAAACCACTTTCCAAGACAAATTTCGAGTATTTCCGTTAGAGACTTGGCCTGGTGGAAAATGCCTCCCTAGCTGAGAGGGAGTTTTGATGATTGCAGCTATGTGAGACATTCTCCATCTTACAAACCTATGAGATGTAGATCATTGCAGCTATGTGAGACATTCTCCAGCTTACAAACTTGAGAGAAAGCCCCTGAGAAGGGTGTGTGGTTCCTATCTGAGAGAGAGCTGGAACGTAGAGATGACCTCCTCCATACATAGAGTTGAGAAGAACTTTGGATGATTCTCCTGTGTAACACAGTGAGAAAAGTGATCTGCAGAGTTGGAAGTGCATGTGGCTGAGCACAAGGTGAACGTGTGAAATCCCAAAGTGTTGGTTGCATCGTCATGAGAACAGAAATTAAGATGATGTATTAGCCTCCTCTGAGCAGAAGAGTTGACGAGAAACTCCAAATGACTCTCATGTGTAATGCAGTGGGAAAGAAGATCTGTTGAGTGGACGTGCTTGTGGACGAGCACAGGTGAACGTGATCCTAGTGATCAAGCACTAGTGAAGAAGTGGTTCTTTTGTGTAATCCAATGAACCAGATATGGACATCCCTATGGATGTGCCCCTAGCAGATGAGAACTAGTGGGTGTATCATATCCCTTGCTATATTGTTCAAGAGTTAGACCTGCTTGTAACCCTAATTATAATGTAAAGGGTACAGGTTGGCCCCATCTTAATGTAATTGGTAATAAATGTAAAAGATAATTAATCTGGTTAATATTAATTATAATGTGACTTAGAGAGGCCGGCCCTGTTGTGCCAATAGACACTTATGTTGATAGGAAAAGTCTAATATAAGTAAAGGTAGATTCCCCGTTGTGGAATCATATCCTTCACGTGAGTTTGGAAATTTCAGCAAGTATATCTTCTTGGGAAAAGTGCGCACCTCTCTTGTGGGCTAGTCTTCTAGGGTTTGAGAACGCTCTTGTGTGCTAAGTCTTATTGGTGGTGAAGGTCTTTATCTTGAAGAATATAGCAAAGGATTTGGCTAGGTTTTCTTCCCTTATTGAGAAGGGTTTCCCAGGATACTTCTTGTGTTCTTGTGCATGGTGTTTCTTCTTGTGATCTTGGTTGTTGCAACATTATTATTTATGGTTAAGACAAATAAAATTTTGAAAAGAACTACATGCTTAACCTAGCTTATGAAAAAATCAACAACAACATCGCGGATGATGCCCTATTACGAAAAGATAAAGAAACACAAGTTTTTGCAATATCAATAACCATTCCAGAATGGTTGGATGAAATCCGAACTGAGTATGCAAAAAACCCAGAGACTTGATCTACAATCAACGATTTAAATCAATATCCTAAGTTTGAATGGAAAAACGACATCTTATGGTATAAAGGGAGAATCTACTTGAATACCAACTCAAGATTTAAAGCTAAGGTTCTTCAATAATCTCACGATTGCCCAGCTGCAGTTCATGTAGGATTTTTCAAAACATACTATAATGCATGAAGATCATTTTTTTGGAAAGGGATGAGTGCAGATATTCGAAAATATGTAGCAGAATGTGATCTTTGTCAAAGGAACAAGAATGAAAATGTGTCAACCCCTGGGTTACTCCACCCGTTACACATTCCCAACCAAAAATGGGAAGAAATTTCAATGGATTTCATTGAAGGACTACCCATATCCGACGGAAAAGATAAAATATTAGTAGTAGTAGAGAGACTGACTAAGTATGCACACTTAATTGGAGTAAGGAAAACAGATTCAGCAAAACAAATAGCTGAAATATTCTGTAAAAATATTTACAAACTACATGGGTTCCCTAAGGTTATCGTCAGCAATAGAGATGCCAAATTTAAAGGGAATTTTTGGAGAGAATTTTGCAAATAGATCAGAACCTCTCTCAATATGAGCTCAGCTTACCACCCTCAAACAGATGGTCAAACAGAAGTCATCAATAAATGTTTAGAAACCTATCTTCGTTGTTTTATCTCTGACAAACAAAATAAATGGTTTCAATGGTTGCACCTTTCTGAGTGGTAGTATAATTCCACTTATCATACATCATCTAAAATGACACCTTTCCAAGCTCTTTATGGTTACGAACCTCAATCATGGAAGGAGTTGGCCACCAGCCACATAAAAGTTGCATTAGTAAAAGACCATTTAAACGAAAATCAGAAAATCCTTCAGTTACTCAAAGAAAACTTAACAGTTGCAAGGAACCGAATGAAGGAACAAGCTGACCAAAACCAAATAGAAAGAGCGTTCGAAGTAGGAGACTAGGTATTTGTGATACTTCAACCTTACAAACATTTATCCCTTAAACAACATGGGAAGAATAAATTGGCTCGAAAATTTTATGGACCATATCAAATAAATAGAAAAAATCATTCACGTAGCTTACCAGTTGGATTTACCAGATAAAATCCGTATCCACGACGTCTTTCATGTATCATGTCTAAAGAGAGTCTTGGGGGAACAACAAAAGGCACAAACTATATTTCCTATGTTGGATGAGGAAGGAGGAATCATTTTAGAGCCCGAAGCCATTATTGCCACCCGGGAAAAGAGATTACGTTCTCGAGTAATCAAGAAATATATAATTAAATGGAAAAATCTATCGGAAGAAGATGTTGCATGGGAATCAGAGCACTTTCTCCAGTTACATCCTTCCTTATCATTGCTTTGAGGACAAAGCAAAATT
>JASDQU010108681.1:73429-88143 GCA_032191745.1 Picea mariana | reverse complement strand
CCCCTCCCCATTATCCTATTCTCCTACAGTCCACGTCCCCCCATTCTCCCACAGTCTGCATCCCCATTCTTCCATTGTCTGCATCCACCTCACTCCCACGTCGTCCCTCTCCCATTCGCCTTTCCTTTCATCATTCACCCACCATATACTCTCCACTCTTATGCACCCTCCACTCTCCACAGATCGGCACATATCCTTCCACCTTAAACTACATACAATTATTTAATTCAAATAATTAAAAAGGGGATATTCCAACAAGATCAAAATTACAGAAAAATACTCACCCCCAAACACCAGAAGGATGTCGGAATTAAAAACTCAAGTGGAAAAAATAGACCAGGAATGTAAAATCATTAGGAAATCACTTGAAAAGTCAATACAAAAAAACTCACAATGAGTTACTAGAAGAAATAAGGCTCAACAATGAGGCACTCAAACAAGAGTTGACCCATAATCTTAAAGAAAAAATTTCAACAAAATTCATAATCGAATTACAAAAAGGCATGGATAATCTAAAACAAGATCTTAAAGACAATATTTTTCAAGAACTCGAGGTTAACCTACAACGACGTTTGGGAAACTTTAAACGAGGAATAAATGATGATTTGCAACAAAGTTCGGTTGTGATGAAACAACATCGGGAAGAAAAGCTTAACGAGATTTTAAAGTTAATAAAAGGCCAAGGGAACCAACAACCACCCAACCACAACCAAATGACTCAAGCACATCTAACACATCACCACCATCTCCGCCACCACCTCCCTACAATTCAAATTCCCAACCTATATCACAACATCAACCCTTAATAATTTATCCTCCCAAAGCCAAAATTGAACTATCAAAATACAATGGAGGCGATAACCAAAGTGTGGCTTGGTTTAACAAAACTGAAGAATATTTCCATATATATAATATTACAACCGATGAAGAAAAGATAAAATACGCATCCATGTACCTCAAAGGAACTGCATATGATTGGTATCTATGGTGGAAATGAAGAATTCAGTCATATAATTGGATTTCTTTAAAAAATGATTTTTTTTTAAGATTCTAGGGCATCTCGGAAAAAGATTTTTTTTCAAAACTAACCAGATTACAACAAAAAGGCAGCATAGATGAATTTACACATAAATGGGAATCTCTTGCCACCCGAGTATTTGGACTATCTAATGATCAATTACTCCAGTATTACATAGGTGCTCTCAAACCACATATCCAAGACAAGTTAAGATTACATGAGGTTACTACGGTAGAAATAGCAATATGCAAAGCAAAAGCAACAAAAGAAAAACTAGAAGGCCAATCAAGATTCAGCAAGGTTGACTCAAGAAAGAGTGTATAGACCATAGAAAATGACAAATACATACCACCCAATCTACGTGAAGATAGAAGAAGAAGTTTATAGTCCCAAAGGATAAAAGAAGGAAAATGTAAACAATGTGGAGAGAAATGGGACCCAATACATAGGTTCTAGATCGAAGATAACTCAAACAAATTGTACACTTGCGAAGCAGAAAAAGACAACGAATCAAACTCAGCATAATCAATAAATGAAGAAATGGAAAATTTCCAAAATGACACTTCAGAACTCATAGAAGACAACACACCAAGAATATCGCTCGCAGCCATCACAAGCATTACCCAACCACAAACTCTTAAATTAAAAGGACATTATCAAAAAGGACATATCAAAAATGATAATGTCATTTTTTATATGTCTAGATCGTCCCTCTCGGAGGAGTACATCTGGTTTTAGGAGTTCAATGGTTTCAAACCTTGGGCACATACTCATTCAATCACCATGAACATTTCATCTAATTCAAGTGGCAATGGAAAAGTTGTAAATTAGATGGTTTTCAAGCTCCACAAACACAGGTTGTGTCATCACAACAAATGAAAAAAATTATCTGAAAACGAGCAACCACATACTTCATCCAATGCCACAACATAGAAATAGAAGAATCAGAACAGGATGACTCCATAACATCAAACATCCAAGATCTAATTCAAAAACATAAGAAGGTATTTCAAGACCTTCCCATGGAGTTACCGCCTCAAAGAAGAATTGAACATATAATTGAAGTTAAACCAGGATCAAGCCCAGTCAAGGTTAGACCATACAGATACCCTCATCACCACAAAATAGAGATAGAAAGATTCATCCAAGACCTATTAAAATATGGTGTCATCACGAAAAGCAGAAGTCCATATTCATCTCCAGTAGTGTTAGTTCGAAAAAAAGATGGATCTTTCAGATTATGCATAGATTACCAAGGGATAAACAAAATAACAATTAAAAAAAAACTCCATCCTGTTTATTAATGAAATTTGGATGAACTTCACAGAGAAAGATATTTTTCAAAACTTGATTTAAGATATGGGTACTATCAGATTAGAGTTGGACTAGAAGATGTAGCCAAGACTGCCTTCCAGACACACGAAGGACACTACGAATTCAAGGTAATGCCTTTTGGGCTAACTAATTCCCCCACCACTTTCCAAGCGACAATGAATGAATTATTTCACCCATACTTACATAAACATGTCTTAGTTTTCTTCGATGATATCTTAGTGTACAGTAAAACATGGGAGGAGCATATGAAACATTTGGGACAAGTGTTATCTCTTCTAGAGGAAAATCAATTCTATGCCAAAATGTCAAAATGTGCATTTGGCAAGGAGGAAATAGAGTACCTTGGTCACATCATATCCAAAAAAGGAGTCAAGATAGACCCCAAGAAAATTAGGGCAATCACAAAATGGCATAAACCCAAAAACATATCCAAGTTAAGAAGATTTCTATGATTGGCAGGATACTATCGAAGATTCTCTAAGAATTATTGTTGGCCCTTGACCAAGTTTTGAGGATCCTTGGTCAGGTTTGACCTATTTTGGGACTTCGACAGGCTGTCAAAGGTGGAGCGCAAGTCGAAGCGGAGATCCCAGGATCTAGACCCCTTTTTAGGGAACTTTTTGGTTTTGGGATTATGTAAAGGGTATGGGGATGTCGTCCCATGGGTTTACCCATGTTTTGGCCCTTTTGTAATGTATAAATAGATGTTTAGGTGATGTAAGAAAGAGATGGGGGCCTAGAAGAGCCAAGTTGTAATTTGTGCTAAGTGCAAGTGATAGTTGTAAATGCTTTGTGCATACTGTGTGAGGCTTGCAAGGCTAAGTGAAAGTGACTGTAAGAGATTGTGTAAAGGCTTTGTGTTGTACCCTAGCTCGGGGAAGGAGGATCTGGTGAGGTTCATGCAGATCTCTTGTCTTCTACGGAGTAGGATTTTGATGCTATGTGCTTGTAAGAAGCTTGACCCAAGATAATAAAGAAGAGAAGAGTTGGTGGACGTAGTCCTAGGCTGGGGGTGAACCACGTATATCTTGTGTTGTGGTTGCTTTGTGCATTATGGTTGTTATATTTTTTGAATGATTCATGCTTAGTGTAATGATGAATGATTAGATGAATATGATAGCTTAGTGCCTAATGATGTGAATAAGATGTTAGATCTAATCTGTGTTGATATGCTTAGTGCTTGAATATATCAGATCTAGATGAATATTGCAATGCTCTGTTATTAGGGTTTATATGCGTTGTAAACAAAGGTTGAATACTAATGAACTATAACTACTAAGTGCACTATTACGGTTACAATCACATATATGTGTCTCAGCTAAGGTTGCAGACACTGGAGTCCTTCAACCACCCCTGCCTCTACCTCGGGTGAGACTTCATCTGCCTCACAAGTGTTGCCGAAAGGGTAGGTAGTTAGGGTTTTGTTGGTACGATGTTGAAGCATTGAAAACTGGGTATGCCCCTATGCCAACAAACAGTTCTGTTGTTGGGACCTGAAACTGTGATTGTTGGGAACTGAGGAAAACAAAGAAATATCTGTGAGTAGATCTGTTGCTTTAGTGCGCAGTATTCTACTTGACTGCAAGGCTCTGTGCTAAGAAAGGAGGCAGATCTAAAGAAAAGAGGTAAGATCAATGAAATTTTTTTATTAAAGAGGTAAGTTCTGAAAGCTTTGTTCTTTGATAAAGTTAATATAAGTGGAAATTTTTGTTTCGAAAGTATGGATCTAGGTATGTTTGATAAATTTTGTCCTAGTCTGAAAACTAGGGCACAGTTAGAAGAAAGAATATTTGATACAAATAGATCTGATAGAAATAATGAAAGATATGTTATTCCTATGCATAGAAAGAATGTTTGGACTAACAAATGGATGAAGGATCCTAGGAAGAATTTTCTGTAGGTTAGTTACTATGATCCTAGTGCGCAGTACAAGAAAGGTTGGGGATCATTTAAGCAAAAGAGATGATTAACCCTTTGTTACAACTGCAAAAGGTCAAGCCATCTTGCTAAGGATTACTCTGATAGAAGACCTAGTTGTCTTTGTTGTAAATCTATGGACCATGACGTTCTGGATTGCCCTAGAATGATTGCTAAGGTTGAAAGAATGAATATGAGATAAGAAAACCTTGAGAAAGGCCAAGAAAATAAGACTATGGCATAACCCCAAAAAGAATCAGAGATTGTATTACTACAAATGAAAGAAACCCTGAATGACCACAGAGATATCAAATTATCATAGATATTCAAAGAGAAAGAGTGCATTGAAACAAGAATAGGAGACTTCAACATAGACTGTGTTCTGGATGAGGAAACACAGGTGAATATTATGACAGAAAGAACGTGGGAAATTTTAGGAAAGCCTGCTATGGTTCCTTCATTAGGAGGAATAGGATTATTTAGATGAAAGCTAATAGACCTATGTGGAATACTTACCCAGATATCTATGAGTGCTCATAGAACTTCGACAGAGGAAGAATTTGAGGTTATTAAATTTGTTGAGAACAGCGCCCCATTTGCTTTATTGCTAGGAAAACCATGGATTGAGAAAGATCAGATCTGGAGAAAAGAAGAAGAAGCCCTAGAACAAAAAAAAAAGAATTAAAATATTTCATGACTAGGAGAATCACACACTTGATAGCAGAACAAGAGAACCAGTCCAAGCTGCTAAAGACCAAGGATCTGGATGATGAAGCTGAAAGAACATAGAAAGACTTGAAGAACCTATCCACACAAGAAAGCAGAGCACCTACCCTAGACAAAGAAGAAGTATTACATTTGAACCCTACGAAAGACCATCAACAGCGCGAAGTTACTATGCGAAGAGGAGATAAGAATCAGAATGAGAAGAGGAACCTAGTGACGTAGATCACAGGGAAGAAGGCTAGAAAGCTCAACAAGAAGAAGGCAAAGTTGGAGAAATTACAGGAAGGTCCAATGAAGACTTCGCAGAAGGAAGGTCCCCAGAATTCGAACTTCGCCAGAATATCAGAGCAACTCAGATTGGCACTTCGCCACGGCGGAGCAATATAACTCTTAGAGTCATTATGACCATTAGACCGACGCTCCCAAATGGTTAGAACAGTAGTTATGACCAGAAATCTTGCCATCAGACCGTTGGGACAGCGCTATAACGGACATAACTACATTGATAAAGGCTTCTTGTATGTTGGAGAGATCCGTTACCTCATTGTCTACTTAGTTCATCAATTGTTGCACCGAGAACACTTTCGCGAATTGTATCTGAGCCAACAAAAGAACTCATTGCTACCACATTGTGTTTACTGAGCTTTCGACACTTGTTCTATTACATTGAGCATTCATTCATCGACCTGAGTTATCTGATCGAGAGCGTGCATGTCAGACACACTCAGCACCATAGAGAAGTCGATTGAAGAAGTTCTAATCGATCTGATGGCCAAAAAAGTAATGTCCGTAAGAATTCAAGCTTCATCGATGTGAGGAGTCCAAGCCTCCTCATCGACTGCTCGCGGATATGGACCATCCCAAGCTACAGATGAGAAAAGAACGAAGCATCGAGATGACTTGGCGAACATGAAGTTAATCCTAACTATCCTGCCTGACTACATCCCGCCTCTGGCCGGCGCGGTGAGTCATGACAGTGTCCCAAGGGACTTCGATTACACTATGCTTACTGCGTACCTCCCGAAGGCGATACGTGTAGTTCAACCGCAGCTGGATCAAATCATGGCATTAAAATTCAGCGACTTCAACCTAGGGGATCGCAAGAACTACAGCATGATCACTCCTCACAGGTATTTGACTAGGACGAAGAGGAAGAAGTCCAGGATAATCCCCCAACCATGGACTATGGCCCTCGCGCAGTCCACTATCCTGAACGTAATGAAGATACTGCATTTTGGAAGGCACCAAAAGGTTAACGCGTGCATTAAGATCATGTTTTCATGCTTCCAATGCGGCTATTTGTGGCTATATAGACGCATCACATTCGATCTGGCGATGATCCATAGGATCACCAGATTGAGCATACAGGGACCCTACCCGCAAGACTTCTACCCAGGGAAGGTTGCAGACCGTGCCCTGGCACAGAGGATTAAAGATACCTATGGTGATGTAGAAAAGGGGATGTGAGGCTACAAGGTAGCTTCCATCCAGAATGGCATAGTGCACTTGGCCTACCAACTAATCGCAGGAAAGCTAGTGAGAAAGAACAGACCCACGCAGGTCACAGGGTTCATTGTTGACCTCACTGGAAAATGCGTGGAAGGACTATAGATGAACTGGGCGTACTTAGTCAACCAGTTAGAATTGGATTGTTTAGAAGCTCACGATCAAGGCTATGAGTTCCATTTTAGCTAGTTGTTGATCCTCATCGCGTTTACTGCTTGGGAGATGCCGGAAGGTGTGACCTTCCCTAACATTGAGCCATTCGAGTAGCTTGTATTCGAGTGATATGGGGAAACAATGGCACTCGAACACAGTATTCCATACCTACTATCTCCAGTTTAAGAGGGTTATTGGGGCTATCCCCCCTATGACGTCGAACACCCTGCACCGGTTCAGGCCCCTTATGAAGTTCTGCGCAGATCGACACTTTATTTATATCACTACGCGCATAGACGAGAGTAAAGAAGAGCTTCAATCATACTATAAGATCATAGAGGAAGACCTAAAAGAAATAACAAGGGACTGGCTTGCAGAGCTCCTTATCCTTGCTGACCACACAGAGTTGTCTGACCCCGAACTAATCGGCAGCTCAGAGGCCACTTGCAAAGAGCATGACACACCTAGAACTAGTAGAGGGAAAAATACTGAAGAGGTCCAGCAATTGAGCAGTGCATCAGAAGAAACCGCTTCAGAATCACCTAGACGAGGAGGTGATGATAAAGTAGATAAAGAAGAGACCAATAGAAAAGAAGATCAGCGGAAGCAAGGCAAAGTAACACTGCCTAGGGATCTTGTTGATGAGGTTGATCCCTCCAATAAAAGGAAGGTTTCCCCCAAGAAACCTACTTCTCGGAAGAAGTCCAAATCTACTAAGACTAAGTTGTAGACTGTACTCACGCTCGATGACTTCGACTTCATCATCGCAGTCATATCTGACACCTCACAGGACCTCTTGTAGAATACTGGATCCAAACAAGCAGCCATGTATGATAGAATTGAGACAGAACTAAGAGGGGTATAGCAAGCCCTTCACTCTAGCTGCGCAGTGTCCACTGCGCCCTCACCATCAGAAGAACCAAAGTTGGGAGATGATCCTACCCAACTCTGCAGAATAGTTGATGTGATCAAAGCTTGCCTTCGTCGCGTACAAGAATAAAAAGAACAGGCCATAGTGGCCCTGAAGTAAGCACAGGAGGAAGTAGTAGAGCAATGCCAAGTTGCGCAACGGGAGAAGGATGACCTCCAAACAAAGTTCAAAGAGGAGAAAACACAGATCCAGCAAGAGAAAGAACAGCTGCTCGTGGAGCAGATTGCAGTAAACGAAGCAGTCAGCAAAGCACTTCGCTCTGTGACAGGGTTAGAGAAAAAGTGAAAGAACTAGTGGAGCATCAAGTAGTGCAACTTGTTGAAGTCATCCATCAGCTTCAACAGAGAATATCAAACCTAGAGCTAAAAACAGTGCCAAGCAGTCTACAGGATGTGCGAGACCAAAGAGAAGCCATTGCCCAAAGTGCAGTTGAGAGAATCAAAGCATTAGCGTTGGAATGTAAACAGCTAAGTGATCGCAGCACACAGACTTATGAGCGATTTACTGAGGACCCTGAACTGAAGAAACTAGAGTCACAGCTCCAGGAAGAAAAGCAACAAGCAGCAACACTACAGGCATACTTGAAGCTCTTGTCAGTAGTTGAAAGAATGAAACAATCAAAGGAACGGTGCACTGCTCAACAATAGGTCCACACCATACAGAGCAAAGTCATGGAAGTGACTCAGAGGCTCCAACCAGTCAAGGACAAATCTTTCCAACTGTTTGAGGAGATTGAAGGTCGAGGAGAAGATTTGACCCAAGCAATCATTGCAGTCGAACAACGCTTAGAGGGACCTGTCAACGAAGAAGTTATCCAAGAATTCGTCGAGCAGCAAGCCTTGGCATAGCAACAAGTCAAAGAAACTCGAGCCAAACTCAAGGATTTTGAGGCAGAGAGCTACCTAGACCAAAGTGACTCGGGACGAGTCACGGGTGAGTGTTGGGGGCCTGTTGGCCCTTGACCAATTTTTGAGGATCCTTGGTCAAGTTTGACCTATTTTGGGACTTCGACAGGTTGTCAAAGGTGGAGCGCAAGTCGAAGTGAAGATCGTAGGATCTTGACCCCTTTTTAGGGAACTTTTGGGTTTTGGGCTTATGTAATGGGTATGGGGATGTCGGCCCATGGGCTTACCCATGTTTTGGCCCTTTTGTAATGTATAAATAGATGTCTAGGCAATGTAAGAAAGAGACGGGGACCTAGAAGAGCCAAGTTGTAAGTTGTGTTAAGTGCAAGTGATAGTTGTAAATGCTTTGTGCATACTGTGTGAGGCTTGCAAGGCTAAGTGCAAGTGATTGTGTAAAGGATTTGTGTTGTACCCTAGCTCGGGGAAGGAGGATCTGGCGAGGTGCGTGCAGATCTCTTGTCTTCTGTAGAGTACGATTTTGATGCTATGTGCCTGTAAGAAGCTTGAATGAAGATAATAAAGAAGAGAAGAGTTGGTGGACGTAGCCCCAGGTTGGGGATGAACCACGTATATCTTGTGTTGTGGTTTCTTTATGCATTATGGTTGTTATATTGTTTATATGATTCATTATTAGTGTAATTATGAATGCTTAGATGAATATAATAGCTTAGTGCCTAATGATGTGAATAAGATGTTAGATCTGATCTATGTTGATATGCTTAGTGCTTGAATATATTAGATCTGGATGAATACTGCGATGCTCTGTTATTAGGGTTTATCTGTGTTGTAAACAAAGGCTAAATACTAATGAACTATAACTGCTAAGTGCTCTGTTAAGGTGTTACAATCACATATTTGTGTCCCAGCTAAGGTTGCAAACACTGGAGTCCTGCAACCACCCCTGCCTCTACCTCGGATGAGACTTCATCTACTTCGCAGGTGTTGCCGAAAGGGCCGGTAGTTACGGTTTTGTTGGTGTGATGTTGAACTGTTGAACCCTGGGTATGCCCCTGTGCCAACAATTATGCTCATTTAACCACCCCTCTAACAAATCTCCTTAAGAAAAACTCTTTCCAATGGAATTTGGAAGCACAAAAATGTTTTGAAAACTTAAAAAAACATTATGTCCACAACCCCGATATTAGCAACACCTAACTTCTCCAAACCTTTCATCATCAAGTACGACACGTTAGGTTTTGGAATTGGAGCAATATGGATGCAAGATGGGCACCCAATAGCTTTTGAGAGCATGAAATTAATTCAAACAGAATGTTTACAATCCACTTACAACAAGGAAATGCTTGCCATCATGCATGCATTAACAAAATGGTGCCAATATCTATTGGGAAGTAAGTTCTTGATACACACAGATCATAACAGTCTCTAGTACTTGTTACAACAAAAAACAATGTCAACCGAACAACAAAAGTGGATAGAGAAAATTACCACGTTTGATATGGAAATTCTACATAAAAGAGGAAAAGACAATTGTTGATGATTGCAGCTATGTGAGACATTCTCCAGCTTACAAACATGTGATATGTGGATCATTGCAGCTATGTGAGACATTCTCCAGCTTAAAAACCTAAGAGAAAGCCCCTGAGAAGGGTGTGTGGTTCTTATCTGAGACAGAGCTAGAACATAGAGATGACCTCCTCCATACAGAGAGTTGAGAAGAACTCTAGATGATTATCTTGTGTAACACAGTGAGAAAAATGATCTTCGGAGTTGGACATGCATGCGGTTGAGCACAAGGTGAACGTGTGAAATCCCAAAGTGTTGGTTGCATCGTCATGAGAATAGAAATGAAGATGATGTATTAGCCTCCTCTGAGAAGAAGAGTTGATGAGAAACTCCAGATGAATCTCATGTGTAATGCAATGGAAAAGAAGATCTGTTGAGTGGACGTGCATGTGGACGAGCATAGGTGAACGTGATCCTAGTGGTCGAGTGCTAGTGAAGAAGTGGTTTTTTTGTGTAATGCACTGAGCCAACGATATGGACATCCCTATGAATGTGCCCCAAGTGGATGAGCACTAGTGGGTGTATCAAATCCCTTGCTATATTGTTCAAGAGTCAGACCTGCATGTAACCCTAATTGTAATGTAAAGGGTACAAGTCGGCCCCACCTTAATGTAATTGGTAATAAATGTAAAAGATAATTAATCTGGTTAATATTAATTATAATGTGACTTAGAGAGGTCGGCCCTGTTGTGCCAATAGACACTTATGTTGATAGGACAAGTCTAATATAAGTAAAGGTAGATTCACCATCATGGAATCATATCCTTCACTTGAGTTTGGAAATTTCAGCAAGTATATCTTCTTGGGAAAAGTGTGCACCTCTCTTGGGCGCTAGTCTTCTAGGGTTTGAGAACCCTCTTGTGTGCTCAGTCTTATTGGTGGTGAAGGTATTTCTCTTGAAGAATATATCAAAGGATTTCGTTGGGTTTTCTTCCCTTGTTGAGAAGGGTTTCCTAGGATACTTCTTGTGTTCTTGTGCATGGTGTTTCTTCTTGTGATCTTGGTTGCTGTAACATTATTGTTTATGGTTAAGACAAATAAAAATTTGAAATGAACTACATGCTTAACCTAGCTTATTGAAAAATCAACATGGTATCAGATCATAGGTCTTGAAGATCCCATTGCACAAACATTTTCCAGCCATCCTCTCTCACTTCTGCAGAAACCATACGACCCTCCTAGGGTTTTCAGAAAATCCGTACGACCTTCCCCTCTGAGGGTTTTCAACACTTAAAACTTGGATGTTGGGGCTAAAAAGGACATAAGTGAGTACGGCCTCCTTCAGCTCACCTCCAGCAAGTCTCAGATTGCATTTTTTAGCATTTTGACTTTTTGGCCCTAAGTTTCTAGGATTTCGCCAATTTCTGCAAAAAAATTCAGAATCATGTTTCTATAACTCTTTGAAGAAGCTCTTCAACTTACCAGGGCTATTATATTTCTCAAGGCTTATTGTTGGTAGTCATAAGTCCAACAAAACCTAAAAGTGCTAGTGTAACCTAGTCGTTAGGTTTTCTAGCCTAGTTGACAAGGGTTTGTGAAGAATCTAAAAATGAGCAAAATCATGATGTGAGGCAAGCTTGATGATTCAAGCAAACTCGGTTATAGGAAGACAAGACCTCAAAAAAATGAAGACATCAACATCTCAGCACTCTCAAGTATGGTTCCTACCAATGATAATACTTGGTTAATTGATAGTGGTGCCTCCAGGCACATGACCGATCTTAGAAATCATCTAACACATTGTGTTGAGAAAGATACACATCTACATGTTGTCCTTGGAGATGATGCCAGATATAATGTGAGAGGAGTTGGAACTTCTACCTTCCAACTAGATTCAGATATGCAACTTAAATTAGAAGAAGTATTATATGTGCCCGGAATGAAGAGAAACCATGTCTCTATTTCGGCCTTGGAAGAAAAAGGCTACAAAATTAATTTCTTAGAAGGAAGAGTTCTTGCATGGCACAAAGACTCTCATATAAGTTATTCCAAGGTAATTGGTGTCCGAGAAAACAGCTTGTACAGATTAACCATCAAACCAGTCCAAGCCTTATTACATGACAATATCATCTTAAGTGATTTATGGCATAGAAGACTTGCTCACATTCATTATAGAGCTCTTCCAGCTCTAAGGAAAATGGTAACAGGTCTACTAGAGATACAATTTTAGCATAAAGGTTGTGCCCTTGGCAAAAATGTTAAAGGATCATTTCCCAGCAGTGACAATTGATCTAAGGAAATCTTGGACTTGATACATTCATACATATGTGGGCTGATTGTTGCATCTCTAAATGGGTACTTATACTATGTACTCTTCATAGATGATCACTCCAAGAAAACTTGGATTTACTTTCTAAAGAACAAGGATGGAGTCCTTGCAAAATTTCAAGAATTCAAAGCTCAGATTGAGAACCAAACCGAAAGAAAAATAAAAATATTAAGATCAAATAATGGAGGAGAATACACCTTAAAATAATTCAACAGTTTTTGTATTGAAGCAAGAATCAAGAGGGAGTTCACAATTACTTACAACCCTCAACAAAATGGGGTTGTTGAAAGGAAAAACAGAACTATCATTGAGGAAACTAAAGCAATGATACATGATCAGAGTCTACCTATGACTCTATGGGAAGAAGCATGTATGACAGCAGTATATCTTCAAAACCGAAGTCCTCATCAGATCCTGAAGAACATTACTCTAGAAGAATCCTTCACCAAAGTGAAGCCTGAGATCGGACACTTCAAAATATTTGGATGTCCGGTATATCTTCATGTACCCAAAGAAAAGAGATCCAAACTAGAACCTTCAGGAAGAAAGGGCACATTTGTAGGATACAATGAATCCTCAAAAGCATATTGAATCTACATTCTAGGTCAGAGACAAATTGAAGTAAGTAGAGATGTTACTTTTGAAGAAGAAGTAGCCTTCTAGAAATCCAGGGAAGCTCAGATGGAAATTGATAGTGAAACAATACCTTCTCCCCCTTCAACAGTTCAGAGGGAGACAAATATTATTCTGGATGAACCAATAGCTCCAGTTGATTCAGTTTCTTCATCATATTCAGTTGCTCCAAGAAACATACCCAAAGACATTACAGTTGGACATAAAATACATGCTTGGGCCCGACAAACTCTATAAGAAGCAGAAGGGCATAAATCCCCACAAGGGACAACCAGAGAAAGCAAGAGACCAAAGAGATTCTCAAGCTACCTTTCAGCCATGACCCACATTATTGACTCGGAGCCAACTTGTCATGCAGAAGCTTCAGTTGAACAAGTATGGAAAGATGCCATTACTTAAGAATACCAATCTATACTAAAAAATGATGTATGGGATGTTGTTCCAAGACCAAAGGGAAATTCTATAGTGACTTCCAAATGGATTTATAAAATCAAGCATGTTGTTGATGGAAGCATTGAAAAATACAAAGCAAGATTTGTGTCCAAAGGGTTTTCAAAAATATAGGGAGTTGACTATGACGATAATTTTGCACCAGTAGCCTGATATACCTCCATCTGATCTATCATTGCACTAGTTGCGTCCATGGGTCGGAAGCTACATTAGATGGATGTAAAGACATCCTTTCTCAATGGTGAAATTGAGGAAGAAGTTTATATTGAGTAGCCAAAAGTTTTCTTTGTACACAACAAAAAATCTCATGCATGCAGGTTGAAGAAATCCCTATATTGTCTAAAGCAAGCACCACGTGCTTGGTACGAGAAAATGGATGGATTTCTGATGAGTTTGGGATTAAACAAAAGTGTTGTTGATCCAAACTTATAGTATCACATTGATGGCAATGAGTGTTTGATTTTGGTCTTATATGTGGATGACCTTTTCCTCATCGGTTCAGAGAGACTCTTTGATGAATGCAAACAAGCATTGGCTGCTAAATTTGAAATGAAGGATTTGGGCTTGATGCATTATTTCTTGGGACTAGGCAGAGAACAGATGAGATTTTCCTAAGTCAAGGAAAATATACTATGGAGATACTGAAAAAGTTCAGTATGACAGAATGAAAATCCATGCCCACTCCAATGGTAATGGATTTGAAGAAAATGAGTGATATTGATTCAGGAGTTGTAGATCCACACTTATACCGACAATTGATTGGATCTCTGATGTATCTGGTTAACACCATATCGTACATTGGTTATGCAGTAAATGTGCTTAGCCATTTTATGAGCCAACCGAAACATACACACTGGATAGCTGCAAAACATCTATTGAGATACTTACGAGGCACAATTGGTTATGGTCTAATATATGCATCCAGTGTGGACTTCGGCCTGCAAGGATATGCAGATGCATATTGAGTAGGATGCACAGTAGATAGAAAAATCACCTCTAGTTGTTGCTTCACTTTAGGTTCAGCCATGGTTTCCTGGTGTAGAAGAAAACAAAGCTCTGTGGCATTATGCACCGCAGAGGCAGAGTACATTGCATTGAGTGTGAAAGTTTGTGAGGCAGTGTGACTTCGCAAACTTCTGACTGAATTGTTCGATAATGAGATGGATCCTACTGTTAATATTATGGTAGCTGCGGGAGGCATTTACCTCCACGTGTGAACCTGACGAGAATACAAGACTCTGGAAAGCAAGAGAAAACCCTAATGAATTGGCTAATAACCCTAGAAGTCTTGTCGGCTCAAGAAGATAATTTATATTAGGTTATTAGCCTCCAAGAGAAGAAGTCGTC
>JASDQU010108681.1:54737-68319 GCA_032191745.1 Picea mariana | reverse complement strand
CATTGCTGGAAAGGGGCTTCAACTGAGATTGGTTTCAGAGGTAGAGGGAGGAGTTTCCTTTTGCCTTCAAACAGTTGACATTGATGACATGCAGTCACCTTATGATGTACATCGGCGAATAGGGTGGGCCAATAGAATCCAGCTCTGAGTATTTTGTTGGCTGTGACCTTCCAGTTCAGATGGCCTCCACATTCTCCTGCATGAAATTCTTGTAACACTTTGTCAGCTTCATCTTTCAATAAACAATTTAACAGAATACCTCCGGGATCTTTCCAATACAAATTGCCTTCTAGAATACAGAATTTTAAGGCTTTCAACTTTAAAAATCTAGCTTTAGTCTTAGTCAAACCAGGAGGAGCTTGTAAATTTTGCAAAACGAATATAAGGTCTTTGTACCATGGAGAGTTGAGAAATACCTCTCCCACGCTTGGAGTCGCCATCTCGCCCTGTTCATCTGCTGCAGCTAAAAAATTAATGTCAAGAGCATGGAAATTAGATTCAACCATTAATTTAGCAAGGCCTTGACCTTTAATTAGTTTTGTAGGCTTAATCTCTATGTCGTATTCTAAAATGACAGCAATCCATTTTCCTCTTATTCCGTCTGGATTGTCCTGTGTCAAAATGTCTTTTACTACCGCATTCGAAACATATGCTATGGTGTGGGAATGGATAATGTAGACCCTAAAATATTTTATAGATTTTACCAAGGCAAAAGCTTGTTTCTCCATTATCTTGTAATTCAGAGCAGCGTCTCTTAACGCTTTACTAAAGAAAACTATGGGTTGTTCATACCCTTCGCTGTTCTTTTGTAGTAATACCGCTACTATAGTATGTTCGGAAGCGAAAGAAAAAAGATAGAAATCCTTAGTAAAATCAGGGCTGATCAAGATAGGGGCCTCTGTGAGTGCTCGTTTGACTTGTTCGAAAGACTGCCTGGATTCAGTGTCCCATTTTATTTTTACATCCTTTTTTAGCATATTCATAATGTTTCTGAGGAGCTCTACCAGATTGGGAATGAATCTTCGTAGAAAATTTATTCTCCCGATAAAAGACTGTAGTTCTTTGAGGTTTCTTGGGTGTTCTAATTTTTATATGGCCTCGATTCTGCTGGGGTCTATTTTGATTCCGTCCTTGGAGATGATGTGTCCTAGCAGTTTGCCTTCCTCTAGTCCAAAAAGGATTTTCTTAGGATTTAAAGAAATCTCAAACCTCCTGCATTTCTCGAATACTCGTCTGAGGTGTCACAGGTGTTTGTCGTCAGATCGGGAGAACACAGTTACATCATCCAAATAGACGACAATAAACTTACCCGATTCTTCCACAAAGGCGATATCCATCGCTCTCTGGAAAGTGGCTCCAGCGTTCATCAAACCAAAAGGCATTTTCACATACATGAAAGTGCCCCATGGTGTGGTGAAAGCGGTTTTGTCTTGGTCATCTGGGTGGACGAGGACCTGATTGTAACCCAAGAAACCATCCAGCAAAAATATTTGACTCGATCTGACTACCCTTTGAAGGATGTGGTCCATTTTTGGCAAGGGGTAATTATCCTTTAGGGAGACCTTATTCAGATTTTAGAAATCTATACAAAGTCTGATTTCCCCAGATTTCTTACGTATAGGGACCAAATTAGAGACCCATTTAAAAAAATGCAACGGGACTATGATTTTGGCATCGTACATTTTTTTGATTTCCTTTTCTGTCAGAGGGACCAACTTGGGATTTATCCTCCTAAGTTTCTGTCTGAACAGTTTTTGGTCTTCTTTTATTGGAATCCTATGTTGTACGATGATGGTATCATAAGCTTTCAAATCCTCATAACCCCATGCAAAGACATCCGAATATTCTTTGAACAGCTCAATGTACTTGAGTTTTTGCTCAGGGGGTAATGATTTAGACAATTTGACAATCCTGGGTTTCTCTTCGGTCCCTATATTACAGTCTTCTACCTCTTGTCCATTGGCTTCAATTTTCGGTTTTTTGGCTACGTCGTTAAAATCAAACAAGTCCTCTAAAGGAACTAGACCCCTAGGCAAAACATTACTTTTCAAATGAAAAATATCGGCCTCCATCTCATCATCGCCTAATTCTCCCGAATCTACGCTATTCACACTATCAATTTCAAAATCAGATCTATTTACATCTTCATCCTTGTTCTCTAAATCTATATTTTACATTCAAAATCATTTTTACACTGCAGAAAGTCTTCGATTTGATCATCATTACCAAACACTTGTGAGTACCTAATATTGTCGAGAACGGTTGGTCTGCATTTCACCTCTACCGTGTACGGGCGAGTGGAGCAAAAAGGAATCTTACATGTGGCTGTTGACGTAGCCAATCCGTCCGCCAAAATGTTTTGTCCCCTCGGCATTACCTGCAAGTCAACTTCAGTGAAACATCTAAGGGCATCAAGAACAACATTCCTATAAGCTCTAAGACGTGGGTGTTTCGCAGCGTACTCACCTTTGATTTGCTTGATTATCAACTCAGAATCACCTCTTACCATAATCTGTTTAGCACCAACTCTTTTCAAAAGCTTCAGACCGAGCATCAAGGCTTCATACTCAACAATATTGTTAGTGCATTGGAAATTTAATTTGTAAGAATGGTTTTATGAATACCTGTTTCTGTGATTATGCAGCCAAACTCCTGCTCCAGCTCCTTCTTTGCTCACTGCTCCATCAAAATCCATGCTCCAGAAATCTGTCGGTAATTCTTCAGTTATCACGTTTTTCATTCTTGCTACCTCAATGATTTCTTGTCCTTCGTCTGGACTAGATGCATCTTCTCCCAGCTGAGTATCTTGTTCTCCCATGTCACCATCATTGTACAAAATAAAAGAATCCAAGTCGGAATGCGTGGAGTAAAGAGGATAGTTATGCGGTTTTTCTTGGCTACTGACCATGTATTTCATCAATGTTTCTCTGTATAGCCTTCTTTGTTGCCCGAAAATTGGGATAGTGGCATAAGACATATCTAGATGCAGGGTGCCTCTCAACTTAGCCCCCCAAGATCGGGATAGCAACATTCCATACTTCGGAGGGATGTCTGCAACTACCACATCCATTACCATGCTCTTTGCAGGAATCTGAACCAAGGTGATACATAGGTCCTTGATCAGACCGATACATCTTACTTTACTGGAGTTGAATGAATGTAGATCTTTATAAGGTCTAGTGACCTCCAGTCCCAGTTTCTCCATCACTGTTTTCGGCATCAGATTATGAGAAGCACCTAAATCCAGCATAGCGTTATGCAAGATCAGGTCATGTATGTTTAGACTGATGTAAAAAGGAGCGACATCTCCATTATCGTCTTGGCCATCTACTTCAGGTCCGAACAGAAGTTCAGGTTGATCATCTGTAAGGTTCATGGTATCTGAATGATTCGTTGATCCAATGGTTAAGGCCTTCGTACCTATGTCAGGTTCAATGGTCAGTGCTTTAATCACCTGTGAACGATAAATGTCTTTGTTCATCAATTCAGAAAGTGGAATGGGGATTTTTACTTTGGATAATTCTTCCTCAAGGCTGAAAGGTGTAGGAGTTCTGCCTTGGCTCATCAATTCTGGTTTGTCCGCCACACTCTTCTGGCCAGAAGTACTGGGTGGAGTAATAGGTGAAACCTCGGGTTGTGACGATCTTTTTAGAATGGTGGGGTTTTTCTTTGCGGGAACTTCGGCAGTGCTCTTTTCAGGAATCTTCTCGGCAGATGGCTCAGAGGCCTTCTTGGTTTTGACTACCTTCTTTGTTTCAATCGTCATTTTTGGGGAACTCCCTTCTGTCTTTTTACTCCGCAGATTATACTGTCAGTGTACCTCCAAAATAGCATTTTCGAATGCCTGTTGTTCTGCATCTTCGGCTTCTTCACTTACTTTTGTTTGATTCAGAAGAAAAAGTTCTTGCTCTTCTTGGGTAAGGAAAATAGCTTCGTTATCATGAATGCCCATGAGATTTATGTGAGTATCCTCTAGTTCCTCAATCACTTCCTCCCCTTCATCAGCATAATTTTCTTGTAGGGGAGGTCTGATCTGTTGATCTGGACCTCTCTTCTCCCTTTGATCCCTAGGATCTCTCTGTCTGATTTGAGGAGGGTTTCTCCTAAAGTTAGGGTTCCGAACCTGAGGAGCTGGTGGGTTTTCTCTTGGAGGATTTATGTCTGACACAGTAAGTCTTTCCATCATTCTATACATTACTCTGGCCAAAGAATCCAATTTTGAATCTGAGGTTGACGTGGAAGGTTCTTCTTTAATTGTGACTCTCCTCTCTGACCTCTGACGTGCCCTTTTTGCCAACAAATTGGCCTCCACACTTATTGCACTTTTCTGCATGTCTTCCAGGGTGGTAGAATTTCTTTCCCTTAGTCGGTATGACATATCAGCATCAAAACCATCCGGAAATTTTATCAATGCCAAACCCTGTGGAGGTTTGATTTCTATTGGGATTGCGTTGTACAGGTTATTGAAACGAGTGCAGTAATCTTGCATTGTCTCACCTTGATTTCTTCTGATATTTTCGTACTCTGACAAGATTTGGAGAGGGTTTTTCTTTACCTCCCATATGTCTAGAAAACTCCTTTGGAATGCGGTAAGGTCAAGGACTGAGGCGGCACACAAACCTTTGTACCATTTTTTAACGTCACCTATCAAACTTTGGGCAAACAATCTCATTTGAACGTCAGCCTCATCTACTTCATGCAGATCATAATAATCATTCATTTTATCTATGTGTTGTTGTGCACTCAAAGGTCCTGTTGCATCAAACTGTGGAAGTCTCGTTTGATAGTCTTGGGGCATGGCATGAAGAGGCGCAGCCAACACCAAGGGAGCATATCGAGCTGCCATGATGTGTGGAGGAGGTGGGATAACAGACTGGATGATTGGTGAGGTATTGACTGAAGACAAGGACAAGGAGGGACTGGATAGCACTGAGGGAGTGATTTGTGGTTTAGAAGTGGGAGACAGAACTTCAGGGGTTCGGGGTTGTAAAACGGTTGGGTCAAAAATGATTCCAATCACAAAACTATCGGACCGTGTTCTAATCAAGCTTCGTTGGGAAAAGGTGTCAAAGTCGGGATTTTGAAAGGTAACGGGTTCCCCTGAAAAGGAAAGGGACTTATGCAAGGGAGTTTGACTCACTAAGCCTTCAACAATGGTCCTTTTCCTGAGCAACTGTTCTGGGTTATCTGTCACTATCGCAGGTTCTGGGTCTGGATGAGATCGAGTATAAACTTTCTTGGGAGCCAGACTTCTTTTTTATTTTTTATATATATACTTTTTAGTTTTATGAGTCCAAAAATAATATGTACAAATTTTAATCAACCTCTAAACATTACTTTCTTCTCAAATTTGCAATATTCCAGGAACAAACTTTCTTTTTAGGGGAAAGAAAATGTGAAATTATAAATTTTTATGTTTTGTTCCCCAGTATGGTCGCCACTATGTTAACGCTCTGTAAATTTCCTAGAGGTTGACAACAGAAGAAATATACAAAAGGTAACTTTATCCAACCACTTTTGAAGCTGGGATCTAGCCCTTCCAACTTCAGAGAGGGATCTCTCTATATGATCTAGCTATGTTTCCAATTTTGAATATTAGGCTAGGTAAAGGAATAGGTCGGTTTTGTTGTCAAAGTGTTTTTCGAGTTGGTTGAGACAGTCTACACATCCATTGGACTATGGGGTCTGTGTTTTAATAAAATATGAAATCCAAACCAGAAACACAAAGGAAAACTTTCACAGGGCGAGATAATATAATCACTAGATTCTTTAATAGCATAAATGATGAATAGCAGAAAAGATGAGAAAGATAATTTCAACAAAGAAGCAGTTAAGAATTTCTTTATTGAAAACACCAGAAAATAAAACACTTAAATCTTTTGAGTCAGAAACAGGGTATACGAGATAAATCCTGCAACATTCGTTACTTTTAAAGATTAGATTTAGAAAACAGTATGATAACAAAGCGAGAATAACATTTAACTTAGAGAAAAAAAAATCACCAGTGAATACACGCAAGAATCCTGTAAAAAGTGCCTCCTTTTATTAATGGAAGATCTCTTCAAAAATATTACAGTCTGATAGCGTCAGGGTGTGAAGATCAACAACCCCCAATACTTCGAAAGGTGAAGTATTTATAACTCAAATTACAAACGATCCTGTCATTAATGACCAAGACGTGCTAAAACTATTTTTAGCCTAACTAACTTAACAAATTTCCTAAATCTAGGAACTGCTTGATGATGTGGTGTAACTGCACGCTGATTTCTGGGTGGACCGTTGATGGAGCCTCTGCACGACCTCATCTGACTGGACAACTGAATGGACTGGGACAGCTCATCTGCTACTCGATCAGATCACAGAGTTCCTCCCATCGGAGATGACTGGGCACGTTGACTTTGAGTAGCCTTCGATACACTTCGTCCATTTCTGTGTACTTGGAAAAGGTAGGTTTGGTGAGGAAGATGTATCGAATCTCGTGTTGGATACTAATGTCCCACTGAAGGGCATCTAGGAATGCCTTGCTAGTGATGCTCCCTTGAATTCCTGCAAACTTTGAACTGTCCTTAACCACATCGGCCAATCTCTTCTCGTAGTCTGGGAGTGTCATCAATTTATCATTGATTACCTTAATACCAAGAAGACCTTTCTTCTGGAGAGACTCAATCTTACTAAAGAATATTTGTACCCCTGGGTCCATGGTCTGAACCTTTTCTTCCAGCTGAAGCATTAATCCTCTCTTGGTCAAAACTCTTTTGACCTCAATGATGGTCTCTGTTCTGTCTTCAATTTTCAGCTCTTCCAGCTCTTCCCTGGTCTTAGAATTGAGGAACTTGATGATCTCGTTTGCTTGTGTTGACATCTCTCCCAGTTCCAATCTGATCTTCTCGATGGCCTATTTGCTTCTCAGCATCAACTCATTCTGCTCAAACATTATCTGTATCATGGGCCATATCTCGTTCATGGACTTAGTGATGTCTGTCCATATGCTTTATTTAACCTCGGCCAAGGTTTTTCCTACCACTGTTTGCTTCTGGAGCTGTTGTAACTCCTGTTTGAGCTGATCTGCCACCTGCTTTTCCTTGGAGAGGCTGGTTTGAAAGGAAGATTTGAGTTCATGAAGGTTCTCAATCTCCTTTTTTAGCCTGCTGATCTTTGTTTCCTGCAGGTTCATCTTTTCCATAGGCTTAGCCAGGTCGGCTGTCTTCTCCAGTGATGTCAATGGAGTTGTTGATGGGACCTCTGTCACTGGTGTTGTGCTCACTCCTGAAATTGGAATAGCACTCGATGGAATGACCTCCATTGGTTTCAATTTCTCTTTCTCTTTTACTAGTTTTTCCATCTCAGCCTCCATCTCATTTAGTTGTGCGTTCTACTCCATGAGTAGCTTAAGCATTTCATCTTTCTCTCCTTCTTTCTCTGCTATCTCCTTCGCCTGTGAATCCTCTGTGGGCGGGAGCTTCAGTTGTTTCCTCAAGGAGGCTATGTCAGCATTCTTCTTCTTTATCATTTCCTCAACTGCTTTCACGTTCGTAGGATCGTAACTGATCTTGAGGACCATCTCCTCCAAAGTCTTGATCCTATTGTCCTTGGCAAAGTATGATATCTTCTCCAACTTGAGTTATGTTTGAACATTGTTCAAGGACACTCGCAGTTTGGACACAGTAGTGAAGGCATGCGCCAGCGTGTAAAAGACCATTTCCCCCGTCTGCTTGTGAAGATCCATCTGATCGGTCGAATGCACGTCCTTCATATAGAATTCAAAGGTGGCCCTCTTATAGTCAGTGATCACCTTTGGATCTGGTACCTGTGCCTGGAGGAATGCCATATGCATTCTGCCCTTTTAGGTGTCGAATGCCGATAGCAACCTATGTTGCGCAATCGACGTCTGCTTCCAGAACTGAGCGCAAGTGTTGCTGGTCAGGGTCTGGTTCCTTTTCTTGATCAGCTCGTACTTTTTGAAGATACTCAGCTTCGGTCCCACCTTGCCTGGCTGGGTGGTCAATGGAGAATCTGTAGATTTCTCCAGCATTGCTGATGTTATGACCTTATGGAGGCTCGAACCGAAGGGTGGCCTATAAACCTTGATCACTGTTGTAGACGGGGATTCTTTTTCTCCGGTCAGGCCAGGAACTGGCATAGTCTTAGGCCTCTTAGTATGCAGCTGGAACTCTTCGGATGATACTTCCGTGACAAGCGGAGATAAATCCTGCCAAGGCCTTTTCTCCTTCGGGACCTGTGCCATGGTTGTTTGAGATATAATGGTCGGGGGATCCTGCTGTTGTACTTCGACCAATGTGTTCGTCTCCCAGGCTGTATGATTTGCGAACTTCTCAACTTCAGGCCTGGACTCATGAACATATGGGACGTTATTGTTCTTCACCCTCATCTTTGAGATGATCCCACATGGATCGTAATGCCAGGGGAAACTCATGGAGAACTTCGTTTCCCTCAACATCTTGTTTGCTTCTTCCCCAGTGCCACGATTGTTCCAGATGAACGAGCCAATATGTCCCTTGATTCTAAGCTGCTGCTTTTTCTTGAGTGACACAAAATGGATATCATCAGAATTTATAATCTGCCTTATATATTCCAAAGCAAAAATTCTGACAGGCAGATACTTGGACAGCTTATATGGTGCCAACTCGCACCCGTATACTCTGATCTCAGTGTAGTCTTGATACAAATACCAATCCTCTATCTTTGTGTTATCCGAGAGATACAGGATCCTCTGAACTTCATCGTTTATCCAAGGCTTGGGCCTGCCGCCTAGCATACTTACCACAGTGTGGTAGAACTGATCAATGAACTCCTTGAAACTGAACTCTATGGAGTTGTGCTTGAGCAAGGAAGTCCATGCTATCACTGCCTAGGGTCTACCATCTCCATCCATCTTCTGCATGGAAAGCATGAATTTGTCTGCTTGGAAGAAGATGAACAAGTACGCCAGTATGGAAGAGTATCTGAACATGCCTTCCATGGAAAAATTCATGAACTGTTCGTGAATATTGCCTGCCAGAAAAGTGTTGAAATCAAATTGGGTGGTGGGCTTTTCATCGGTAGAGAAGATGGATAGAAAACCCAGAATGGGTTCATCTACCCACTGATCAGAATAGTATCCTAACAAGGCACAAAGGGATGAAATGATCTGGTTTCCTTTAGTCGAGAACATGGAGGAAGGATACGAAGGATTGGTGGAGGGGAATTGAGCGGATGGGGGAAGGAAAAGCTCGAATATTTGAGCTCTTTGGGGGAAGTTCATTTTCTGGTACAACTCTGTAAGAATTTCCAGGTTGAAGGGTGACGCAGAGTCGGCTCGGGGAATTTGCATCATTTGGTTAATAGATTCGGGTGTGACAAGGAAAAGAATCTCTCCGGACGAGGAGACGACGACTCTTTGCTCGGGAATGTAGTGAGCTTGGCACTTGAGGGCAAACTCTGGAAAAGGATGAATTTGAGGGAAGAGGTAAAGGGGTAAATTGGACTCCCAGACTCTGATTTCATCGCTCTGGTCCAGGAAGCCCTCCTTGAGCCACGACTGAAGGTCTGTGAAATCAAAATCGCACTTTGTATCTGCGATTAATCGGTCTTTGTCGACTAGTGGGATCCTGTCAAGGTCGACAGGAGGCGGGAGAAACGAATTCTCCTCCCCTTCTGCTTGTTTGAACTTTGGTGCCATTTCTGCAATCAGTACCTGCAAGACAAACAACGTTAGTGGGGGCGACTGACTGTGGATGAGGACAACTGAGTGTAACGGAGGAGTCAACGGTGAAAAAAAAAAAAAAACTCTCTGGTGCGATGAGTGGTAAATGGTGAGAAAAGGGAGAATGAGGGTAGTTTTGAGTAAACGGGTGTCCGTTGGGCACGGAAGACAAGTCAACTGGATAACGGATGGGTTATCCAGTAATAAATGGCCAACGGATCATTTGGGATGTGAGATGGAAGGTGACGGTGACTGATGGAATACAGACAGGTGACGTGGCGGCTATCGATTGGAAGTAAAGGTCATATTGAGGGGGCTTGCCACGAACGAATGGGGGGGAAGAACTGACAGCAGTTATGGGATGTGACTCTTTTGCGAAAAGGTGGATGGTGACGTCCAGAGATGACGATGGTAGGTCAGGTAGCAAGAGATGATGGGACTTGGGGCCATTAGATCGTTGCCACGTATAAAGAGGGCTCGCCAGAGGAAAGATACCATTCCGGACCCCCCCCCCCTNGTCGGGGGGGTCCGGAATGATCTGTCCATCGTAGATCTCGACGCGATCATCTGGACCACTGATATGTGAATGGAGTATAAGTGAGGGCGCGGAAAATACATGCGCCGAGAAAACTTAGGACAAGTGCCTTTTCACGGGTTTTCTCCAAGGCTCTTCATGTCAACACCACCAAGGGGTTAGGCAAACGACCTTTTAAGTATCTAAAACATGGTGCAACACTTACATCAAACGGGTTCTTATTGAGATGAAGCAACGAAGCAACTAGCCTATATTCTAACCTAGCTTCCTATGACAATTAACCCAGATTAGACTGTTGGGTTAAGAAATTACTCTACCCTAGGGCTATCTAACCAAGATTACACAGTCTGGCCAGATTTATTCACTAATCTAACCTAGACACTTTGGATAAGATTAAACTGTTTAGCCAAACTCATTCACCACCCTATCAACATCAATTTAAAAAGAACTTGGCCATGCTTGAAAGGTATGGACCAAGTTACTATTATTGCATGGGGCCTTTATTGAAATTCTTTTATGCCCTCTTTTCTTTTCTTTTCTTTTCTTTTCCTTTTTCTTTTTCCTTTCTTTTTCTTTTTCTTTTCTTTTTCCCCTTTCTTTTTCTTTTTCTTTTTCTTTTTCTTTTTCTTTTTCTTTTTCTTTTCCTTTTCCTTTTTTCTTTTTCAGATTATTTGCAGAATGAAAAAATCATTTGTCAACAAAAAACACCATAGACAGGTAATATCCCAATCACCAGTTGATCCTATAACGTATAGGGTGATAACAACACCTTTCTAAGTGGTGGTATAATTCCACTTATCATACATCAGCTAAAATGACACCTTTCCAAGCTCTTTATGGTTACGAACCTCAATCATGGAAGGAGTTGGCCACCAGCCACATAAAAGTTGCATCAGTAAAAGACCATTTAGACGAAAGTCAGAAAATCCTTCAGTTACTCAAAGAAAACTTAACAGTTGCAAGGAACCAAATGAAGCAACAAGCTGACAAAAACCGAATAGAAAGAGAGTTCGAAGTAGGAGACTGGGTATTTGTGATACTTCAACCTTACAAACAGTTATCCCTTAAACAACATGGGAAGAATAAATTGGCTAGAAAATTTTATGGACCATATCAAATAAATAGAAAAAATCAATCACGTAGCTTACCAGTTGGATTTACCAGATAAAATTCGTATCCACGACGTCTTTCATGTATCATGTCTAAAGAGAGTCTTGGGGAAACAACAAAAGGCACAAACTATATTTCCTATGTTGGATGAGGAAGGAAGAATCATTTTAGAGCCCGAAGCCATTATCGCCACCCGGGAAAAGAGATTACGTTCTCGAGTAATCAAGGAATATATAATTAAATGGAAAAATCTACCGGAAGAAAACGTTGCATGGGAGTCAGAGCACTTTCTCCAGTTACATCCTTCCTTATCATTGCTTTGAGGATAAAGCAAAATTTAAAGGAATGGAAATGTCACAATAAATAAATAATATAATATAAAGACATTAAAATAATAAATAAAAGTTAAATTAAACATTAATGTAATAAAAGGTCATGACTAAAAGTCATGACTCTTCATAAAAAGACCATAGGGCATATATATATAGGTAGGCCTTATTGTTGTGATATCATCATTATTTTACAATTAATTATTATTATATATTTATTATGGATTCAGAGTGAAGCTTTTTATTAAGAAACCCTTGTGTTCTTCACATTCATATTGCAATTAAGTACAATAAGCATTTATATTAATAGTACATGCTACTAAGTATTCATTTGTTCCTAGCATTAATAAAATCTAAAGGATTGCAATACTTAAGAAGCAATAAAAATACCCGATATGCAAACCTTGAGTTTGGCTATTGTTCTACTTGAGTTGTTTTTCTTCTGAGACAAGTATTCTTTCCAACCTGGAGAGTGTGTTGTTCCTCTGAATGTATTAGATCTGAGATCTTTATGGCTCTACGATTGTTTCTTGGACAAAGATCCCTTCTCTTTCCAGAGATTCAAATATGTGGTAGTTTCTTTTTATTGTTTCTCCTATTCTACATTCATGTGTTTCAAAGCTCCAAAAATCAAACTCTTCATCCTTTGATGCCTACTCTTCAATCTGTGGTTCCATTATTTTGCCCTTTGTTATTTGCAAGAATGATGTCAATCTTTGTCTTCCATGCTCTACCAAGAGACCATGCTTCTGTTGGGCCACTCTGATTTTATGGAGGAAGTTATGACTCTCTTTGACTTTGACTTTGACTTTGACCAGTTAAACATTGACTTTGAGCCAAAAATTCAACTTTGATGTTTTTTATGGATGAGGGCACCAGGAGATGCGTTGGGTTAGGGTGCACTAGGATATCCAAGAATTATGTCAAATGCTTCACTTAAAGTGCTTGAACAATCATGTTAGGGTTTGTTTCTACTGCAAGATCAAAAACCCTAGCTGCAACTGCAATTATACTACAACGACCTCTGGATCTACCTTCCAGTGGTTATACTACTCTAAAGGTGGTGTGGGCGCATAATCGATTAGAATGTTGTGCTTGTTTAACCATAAGCAATGCTACACCATTGCTACCCAACCATAGGCACAAAGCCACCCCCGGGCACCTTAACCTTTGACAGAAAGAATGATTCTGGGAAGCCACACTAGAACCAACAAATAAAACAAGAGAGTGCACCTTCTCCAACGTAGTGCACGAGTAAGAGTACCAAAAAGGTTGAACAAGAGTGTGTTGCACCACTACAGTTGTCGTTGCTCCTCTTCTAGACTTGTGCACTACTTTTGTTGCTATTGCACTTCTAATATATGCACACCAACTGAGTGAGTGTGTCTTTTTCAAATGAGCTAAGCCGCCTTCTCTTTATATTAATCTGGCCAGGTGAACATGTGTCTCTTCAAGCAGGGCTAACCTGTCATTTTCTACATATAATACTTCAATATTACTTATTCTGCTGAGCCGACTTGTTTTCTAGGGTTTTCACACATCAGTTAAGGTTTTCTCTTGATTATGGAATATTCTATTATAGTCAAAGGTTTATCCATGGAGATTAATACCTCCTGCAACTACCAAAACATCAACAAATGATTGTATGGCTCTGTAATTTACGGCTATGTACGGATGGATGGTGCAACGAACATAGTACGATTGGTACAACAAATAGAGTACAACCAGTATGATGGACAACTATGGCCTGCAAATAGAGTACGGTCGGTGGCTATTGTGATGTGGAAAACATTGTACGGATTTGACGAGTAAGTGCTACTTAATTATTTTTATTTTATTTTTATTCTTTATTCTTTATATATATATATATATATATATATATATATATATATATATATATAATTT
>JASDQU010108681.1:34335-45928 GCA_032191745.1 Picea mariana | reverse complement strand
CTTTTTCCAACCTTGTATGGATTCTTGATAGACGAAGATTACCAATTGACTGAATTATTTTGAAAACCTTTCTACAAAGTAAAATATTCCCAATGCAATAATCATATCATGTCTTGGTGGATATCATGCACCCCATCAAATATGGATTTTGCATGCTCTTATTCATTGACAAATATGTCTTCCTTTTATTCAAGGCATACATGTAGTCCATGTTTTTCAAACAATTATTTTGACAACATTCACTTGAAATCAATTCACTTATGGAAATTGATTTAGTGAGAAATTATTTCCTAGACCTTGTATAACTAGAATGATTTGGATTGATATGAAAAGTTCTAGTCCTGGTCATAGACACAATTTTCTTTGCAATGTCTCCACTATTTCATCATCCTCACTAAAAGGATTTTTCTCATCACCAGAAGGAATATCAAGAAAAACATTGTCAGGGGATTGAATAAGAGAATGTAGGTCACCTTGATTTGTTACAACTGAATGATTGAGAACATGATCTTCATTCCTAGGTCCATCATCTTCATTGATTATCTAGTTGATGAGAGGAATATCAAAATCACTAGAAAAAATATTACCATCCTCACCAATGTCATTGGATCTTCCATGAAAATATTCACTTGAAGGAAAATCATCATCACCCATAAGACTATAAATGCCATTAAGATTCTCACTTGGAGAAAATTTTCCATCGTCGTCATCGGTACCTTGAAAATCCTCATTTGGAGGAAAAGCATCGTCAACATTGTGTCCACCATTGACATAATCATCTTCACTGCTTTCAAAATCCCCACTTGAGGGAAATTTTTCATCATCATGCTTAGTGCCTTGAAAATATTCATCAGTATCTTGAACATCCTCACTTGGAGGAAAATCATCATCAATAACATTGTTGCATTTTAATTTCTCACTCGGGAAAGAGTGTCCACCAATGGCATAATCATATTCGCTACTCTGAAAAATCCCCACTTGAGGGAAATTCTTCGTCATCCTCATTACTGGCTTAAAAATCCTCACTTGGAGAAAAATCTTCATTATCCTCATCGGTAACTTGAAAATCCTCACTTGGAGGAAACTCGTCATCACCAACATTGCTTCCTTTAAATTCCCTATTCGGGAAAGACTGTCCACTATTACCATAATCATCATCACTACTTTTAAAATCCCCACTTGGGGGGGATTCCTCATCATTCTCATTCGTGCCTTGGAAATCCTCACTTGGAGGAAAATCTTCATCAATACCTTCGAAATCCTCACTTGGAGAAAATTTATCATCACCAATATTGTTGTCTTTAAATTTCCCACTCGGGAAAGAGTTCCCACCATTGTCATAATCATCTTCACTGCTTTTAAAATTTCTACTTGAGGGAAATTCTTCATCATATTCATTGGTTCCTTGGAAATATTCATCGGTACCTTGAAAATCCTCACTTGGAGAAAACTTTTCATCCCAATCATTTAAAAGTTGATCATAGTCTACACTTCGATGTACATTTTGATTATTTTCATTACTATTAAACTGTTGAATAGATTGATCACCATCATATTCCTCCTCTTTATCATCGGTGCCTTCAAAGTCTTCTGATTTAGGACTTTCCTAGGAACATGTTGAATAACATTGCTTGCAATATGATCAAACTTATGACTAGCTGAAAAATTCGATGCCTCATTTGCATTACAAGCATTCCCATCGCATTTGTTAGTCCTAACAGAAGAGGTATGCGAACAATTTGTTGATGCCTCGGAAATAAAATAAAAAATTATCTAACGAAGCCATCACTTCTCACTAAGAAAACAGAATGATACAAATGCTCGCCCTCCCAATGACATTCTTATAACTTGCAGAATGATCTTTTCCCTCTAAAATTCCTTCCCAAAATATTCCCTCCAAAATTTCCCCCTCAAATTTTTCCCTCCAAAATTTCCCCCCAGTTTTTTCCCTTTATTATGTTCCCTTAAAAACAACTTTTACTCTTTTATTTCGTTATTTACTTGTTAATTACAATATTTCTCATGTTTGTTTATTTATCCCACATTCATTAAACACAACGATGATCCATATAATTTTAGGTATATATGTAAACAATCTTCTTCATTTTTATTTATCCTACGTTCATTAAACACAACGATGATCCATATAATTTTAGGTATATATGTAGACAATCTTCTTCATTTTTATTTATCCCACATACATTATACTAATAGTAATTTATATCATCTGTATTATATATACACAGTCTTGTCTTGTCTTTTTACATTGTGTGAAATCTTCGATAGTGTTCGTTAAAGGATTTGGAGCAAGCTACAAGGGAGAAACATCGAGAAGACATTCGAGGAGAATCTAGCATTTCAGAGGTTAGTTATTTTTTAAATTCTTAACATTTACAAAAACAACATTTATAAGATCATCTTTGAATCACATAAGATTTTTTTATGAGAAAATTATAAAAACCCTAAATTTGTTTAGATGTTTTCTAATTTTTTCTAAAAAAATCACAACTTTTTTAAAAAATTGAGACTTTTTTCAAAGAAATTTTAACAAAATTCTTAAGATTTTTTTTTTAAAATAAGAAAAAAAAGACAAATTTAGGTATGGTTTTGTAAAAACATTTACCTTTTTTTATTGTTTTTTACTTAATTTTTTTTAGTTTTGGCCCATGTTGTTGATTGGGCGATGTTTGGGGCTTGGTCGTGGGGGCTGGGGCGATGCCCAATATCGCCTTAGCCCCCGGACATCAAGGCTTACTCCCAGCATAGGCCTAATAACTCCATGGGTCAAAAAAATTTAATTTAATTTTTAACTTAGTGTTGTAGGGATTTTTCACCCTACAGGAGTTGAGCTCCCTTAGGTTCTACCAACGCCTAAGACAAGAATAGAGACATAAAATCAAGATATTCCTAGACCTGATTCATACATGAAAACAACCAAGGAAGCAATCATGCATGGATTGACAAATCATCCAATAGTATATCATAACACATAACTATACTAATTCTCTACCAATGAACACATAAACTTATATGAACAATTAGATAGAGGAAACATCAAGTACATCTTATATTAATCAAAGAAGCAATATTACAACTTACAGATATAGACTGAAGAGATGGCCTCCTTGCAAGCTCCTTGCCCAAGTCTTGCAACCAAATTACCAGAGTAACTTTGTTAACTCTTTCCTCCTCCTTCCCATGGGAAATGGCTTGGTTCTTATAGGGCTTTAGGGATAAGGCCATATAGTTATTTGGATAAGATTCTTGATTTCATAATGGAAGCCTTCTCAAGGCTAAACCCCGAGAAATCAGTGGGAGGTCTTATCCATCGAAACCAAATCCATAAATATGAGCTTCTAGACTTGGTCGCTCCCTAGACACATAGATAGAGCGATCAACCACTCCTTGGTAGGCCACAAGGAGGAACCAACCCTTTTGGTCACACCTTTAGTGAAGGAAAAGGGCAACCAGGTGGGAAATTGGATAGAAACTCAGGGAAAAAGTGGTAGGTTTTAAGGGTTAAAATGAGGGGTTTCTAGGGAATAATGACCTAGTGATTAGGTTATCTTTAGGTGATAATGACCTAATGATTAGGTGGAAAATAACTCTATAACAGATGCCCCCTAAAGTGTGACGTCAGTAGAGGTGTTTGATGGTCGAGACACTTGATAATTCAAGTCGCAGAGCTTTGGGAAAAGAAGCTTGGAGAAGAGCATCGTCAATCCTGCAGAAAAAAATCCTCAAGGTGGGCATACCCATGCTCAGTAAGAAAGATAAGAGCATAGACGCTATAAATACACTATGGATCCATGCATAACACAAGTAATGGGATGATGGCCACAACAGAATACACCATGGATCCATCAAGAACCAATCATGACTCGAACATCACCACAAAAGTATACATTGTGGATCCATGCAAGAAGCAAGTAAAATCATAGCCTATTTCTCCCGGCCATCCCTATGTCAGTTGTACTCCATTATTACAATATTCACACCATCTATTATTATGATCGTTGATTTAGATGAAACCCATCTAAATCATAAGAGGAAGAAAGCAAATGTTGTCGATGATGTTCAAGAATCCATTGTTAGCTATGAGTATTATAATGAATGTCCTAAAGGTAGCAGAGAAATAATAACACCATGCGTTGATCTAGAGGATGGTATTATGAAAACAACACAAAATGTCATTCGAAATAGATCGAGGACGACGAACTTAGTTGATGATGGCCTTACATTTTAGTTGAATGTGAAACAACTTTATAAACCCATAAAGGCAAAGAAAAATATCAAATTATAAAACCGCATCACTTGCATATTCGCAATTTGAAAGCATTGATTAGGTACAATCCATAAGCACGTGTGGTTGACTATCTAGTTCTTGTCAACCCAATGGAAGTTCCTACAAGGGAAGAATTTGATAGATTAAAATGTTTTGACTACAAATATTATGTGATTGGAGGAAATCATTCTACGGAGGCTATAAGAGAATTGATGCAAGAATGTCCCAATAATCCTCTTTTTGAGACAGTCAAATGCATAATTTATTTTGGTTTAAAAGATTCAGAAGCAAAGTTATTGGCATGGAATCATAACACAGACAATGAGTATAGAATGTCCATGAATTTCATTCAAAGGGTGAGATTTATCCATAATGAGTTTTCTGAAATATGTCATGGGGAGAGATCAAATGTTGATGCCAAGTATCAAAAGCAATGTTGCATGGAAATAGGATTCTCACTTGATGATGAAAATACAAAAGAAAAAAATTGCAAAGGAAATGATGTATTTAGAGCCATGAATAACTATTTTAAATTGGGATTTAGAACTAGGCACGTATGGGATTTTATAAATGAGATCTTCACCCTATGGGAAAATATTAGTAAAAGCAATTAGAGAGTTAAGAAAGCTAAATCATTGATATGTGGCACAAGTAAGACAGGTCCTAAAATAAAAAATCTTCCATATGATATGACTATAACACCTTCGAGAACAATACAAGGAGTGAAGGATGAGAAACTTATCATAGCTATATTATCACCTGTAAGGTCGGGAGATTTTTCAATGGAAGAAATGTGTGATGAATTTAGAAAATTAAGTTTGTTGAGTTATTTTTATTTAAGTTAGGACAAGAAAATTATTTTTTCAGTTTAACATATCAATGTTCTAAGTATCTTAGTATATATATCAATATAACATTTTTTTGTTTATTTAGTCACAAGGTGTATATGAGGAGGAAATGGTTAAGATGTTGAATGAAGAAAGTTGGGAAGATGTTAAACTCAACTATCTAAATTCAAGCTCTACAACAATATTGAAACAATTTTTTGTTGCATTCAAAAAGGTATGTTGATTTATTACATTCATATTATTTGTTTGTAAGTTAATTTATTTATATTTTAATAGCTATAGATATATAACTATATGTTTGTTTGTTTCATTAAAGATGCCAAAGAAAAATGCAAATGGAGTGCTTAAAACCTTGAAACATTTTATTCAAAAAGCCAAGTTTGAAAGAGAAAGAAGGAGACGTGTTCAAATTGTTGAACTTGATGACACCCTTGATCACTACATTTGGAATGGGCTCGACACTGTTCAATCTAAAGTGATATTAGGTGATTGTGAACAACTTGCAAATATTGTTCCTAAAAAAGAATACTCCCTAGTTATTGTGTATATCCCTCATGATTATAATATCCAAAACATTGAATATGATATTGAGCCTTATACTTACCAAGCGTTCAATAAAGTGGTTATGGGATTTACAAAAGTCACAACATCATCATTTTGGAGATTTATGGTATTTCATTCAGATACACAACAAGGATTAGTACAATCAAGCTTCAAGGGAAAAGAAAATACAAGGATGCAGTTTATTTGGTAAGATATTGAAAGTGTATGTTTAGCAATCAAAATTAGAAAGCAATTTTATTAATTCACAAGTTAATTGAATTTGCACTTATTTATGTTACATGCACAAGCCTAATATTCAGAGCTCCAATAGAGAATCATTTAAACGTGATTTTGAGAGTATACATCTTGCAACCTGGACAAAAGATGATTCTTATAATTCTATTATTGTCAATGCAAAGGATGGAGAAACTCCTAGTGGTATGTAGGTATACAATGTTGTGGTTAGAAAACTAACATACGAGGAAAATGATTTGAAAGGAGAGATGGTTAACATTTATGACAAACTACAAACATTAATTAATTATCTTACAAATACATTTTCAAATGAAGGAGATTGGGTTTTGGATTTGTTCTTGGGTTCATGTAAGAATTATGATCTAACATTTATGAAATCATACTTCAATCTTATATTATTTTTAATTTATGTCTTTTTACTGTATTTAACTTCATTATTTATTTTGTATTTGGTGATTAGGTACAACATTAGTGTGTTGCTTACAGAAAGGAAGAAATTGCATAGCCATTGAAAGTGACCCAATGCAGTGCAGTTTTATTAAACAAAGAATTAATGTTATTCCAGCTCTTCTAGATGAAATGCAAGAAGTTGGCTTGAGGAAAAGAGATTTTAGTGAATCAAATGATCTCTTTGGAGAACTTGTAGATACCAAAGAGCCAATGGAAGAACAAAATGACACAATGGAAGCATTTATTTAGATTTCATTTTTCCTTTATCTTTAGATTTATGATATTGATTGCTGCCATCTAGTGCGGACCCCCAAACCCTCGGGCCGAGAGCCGCTTAGGATCGTTCCAAAATTCCCTTGAGCCGAAGCGGCCCCTTTGTTTCTTGCTAGAATGTCCAATGAATCCACAGGTCCTTTGTAAAACCCACCCTATGTAGATTTAATCCAGGGTGAGCCTTACGCTTCTATACGACCACGATCGGGTCCTTACACAGACATCTCTCGCAACTCGCAATCTTGCGAGTTGAAGCGTTGAGCTCTCGTGCTCTTCTTCTACGAAATCCTGAGATGCGATAGTCAGCGATGGTTTGACTTCCTTTTCGCGCTTCTCGCAACTCGCAATCTCGCGAGTTGGAGTGTAGAGCCTTCGTGCCCCTCCTTTGCGAAATCCTAAGACGCAATAGGGCAACTATGGGTTGACCCCTCGATGCGCGAGTACAGGCCACCTGTCACCCTTACGGTCCCCACCTGACAGATGTGTCACGCATTCACACGAGCTCTCGTCTCTTGCCACTTCGCAACTCCTGCAATTGAAACTGACTCCTCCCAACCTCCGAAACCCCAATACAGAATATAGCGAAGAGGTTTCTGATCCCATGGTTGTTCCTGCTTGTTCAGATCCAACAGCCTGGATCTCTTCCTCCGCTTCTTGCAACTTGGAACTTCGTGACTCCAATGGTTCGGTCTCCCACCTCCAAACTCACGAACCTCGAGTTCGAGAAATGGTCCAACGCTCAACTTGACCATAATCAACAATCCTCGTTGATTCTTGAACCCAAAAGGATGAGTTCGTCCAACCTCTATCTACCTTGCAGCTTCTCTAGATCCTACGGTCCTCGCGAGTTCTCCATGGAGAATCTCGACCATTTAATTCCTTCCTCAATGGCTTCTACGAGACGAATCAGTGTCCTCCCTCATGAGCTTTACTTCTGCGAGATAACTTCTATCCTGTCTCCCTTTGAATACTTCAAAGGTACTATCCCTCCTCGAGCTTTAACTCGCAAACTCAAATCTCCAAAGGACTCCTGCACGCACTCCTTGCGACACTCTTTCAAATACTTCAAAGTATTTGATTCTTCGACTCTGTGCACCTTCTGCAACAACAGTCCTTCAACTCTCCCCTTGGTTGATAAGTTCTAGCTTTCAACCAGCCTGCGCACACCTTGCACGGCTTCTGTGCTTCACTTGCACTTCTGCTGGAATGAGAAACAATGGTATCCCTCCTGAGTTTTCAGAGATAAACTCTGAACCTTTGTCAATGCACTCCTTGCGGACGTTTCACTGCACTCCTTGCAGGAACTCTCTCAAGATGAGAAACAATTGAAACTCATTCTCTTTCTCTCTCAGACTTCAAACATTCAACATGAAATCATAAATTCAACACAGCGTTGAAACAAATGCATAAACAGAGAAATAAATCAATTGTAAGCATACCATTCAGCAAATGTAAAGAGTAACCATCATAACACCATGAAAATTTGAGTCAAAGCTTCATATATTAACCCAAGTGTTTATGTACATGGGTTCTTCTCTATAGCTCTCTGCTACAGCTCTCCAGCTTATGAAAATCTGAATGATGATGATAATGTTCCTATGATACAAGGGTGAGGGTGTCTATATTCCTTTTCCCTCCTACTTCCTAAACTGTCTAATCTATGAATTCAAATCTACCTACTTTCATTAATAGACTTAAATGCCTAATACATCCACAGATGAGAGTAATCTCTCCGGATCTGTTTACAACATCTAGATGTAAATGTAAGCACACTTCCTTTAACCTATTTCATTAATGCTTCAAAAACATTTCAAAAAACGTGCGTTGGTGCTTTTCCAGCCGTCTTCCGTCTTTTACGTTGCTTGCTTGGCTAGCTGCTTACGATGCTCCTGCATCATACTCCCTTGCTTGAAAATTTTCATGAACTCTTGTTCATGAGCTCTTGCACGGTCTGTCCATGCTTATGAATTTCTGCTTCATATTCCCAATTGGCATCTTCAACTGGATGTCCTTTCCATTTGACCAAGTATTCAAAATACTCCTTCCTCCTGGTCCTTTTACTAACCCTCTTGTCAATTATGCTTTCCATCTGTGGCTTTTCAGCTACAAGCATTTGTTCTGTCCACTGAATTTCTTTTTGTTCTTCCTCTGCTCCTGCTTCTTCAGCTCTGTAAGGGTACAAATCCGCAACATTGAATATCGGTGAAATTTCGATCCCATCATGTAGTTCAATCTCATATGTGTTTGCCCCAAATTTCTTTATGACCTTGCACAGTCCAATCTTTTTCATCTTCAGTTTGTTATATGTTCCCCTTGGGAACCTCTCCTTCCTCAAATGTGCAAGAATCAGATCACCAACTTCAAATTGAAGTTCTCGCCTGTGTTGATCTGCTCTGCGCTTGTATTCTTGACTTGAATTCTGCAACCACTCCTTGATTCGGCTGTGAAGCTCCTTCATTGCTTTTGCAAAATTCTCTGCACTAGCACTCCTGAATTAATTTTGTTCCGAATATTTCAATTCAGAAACTCCCTTTGGTTGCATTCCATATACAATCTGGAATGAACTCTGCCTTGTGCTTCTGTTAAGCGAATCATTATAAGAAAATTCCGCATGTGGTAGAATGTGATCCCACTGACTGTGGTGTTCAGTCACTAGGCTTCTCAGTAAATCTCCCAAGCTCATATTCACGACTTCTGTCTGTCCATCCATCTGAGGATGATACGCTGAGCTAAAAGACAAACTTGTCCCCAACTTCTTCCACAAAGTCCTCCAGAAATGTCTTACGAACTTGGTATCTCAATCAGAAACGATACTCCTTGGCAAGCCGTGAAGTCTAACGACCTCTTTGAAAAACAGGTTTGCAATATGAGTTGCGTCACTAGTTTTCTGGCATGGTATGAAATGTGTCATCTTGGAAAATCTGTCTACTACCACAAAGATCGAGTCATAGCCCCTTTGCATTCTTGGCAGTCCCAATATAAAATCCATGCTCACTGCGTCCCACGACCTTTCTGGTATGGGTAATGGCTGGTATAACCCTGTATTCTGCCTTTTCCCTTTTGTGTGCTGACAAATTCTGCACCTGTCTACAAATTTCTTAACATTTGTCCTCATCCCTGGCCAAAAATATGAGCCATTCAACTTTGAGAACGTCTTATCATGACTGAAGTATCCAACCAATCCTCCACTGTGTTTTTCCTTCAGCAGATTCTCCCTCATGGAGCATTTTGGAATACATAACTGATTGCTTCTGAATAACAATCCATCTTGGATCATATATTCGGTCCACTGGCTTCTGTCCTTGAGAACTGGATTCTCAGATGCCTCATATGCCTCCTTAAAATCTGGGTCATCCTTATACATTTCTTTGAGGTTATCAAAACCCAAAGTTTTGACTCTGAATTCCTGCATAAGCAAACATTTCCTACTCAAAGCATCAACAACTTTGTTAGCAGTTCCAGAAATATGTTTAATTACAAAAGTAAAATTATGCATGTATTCAACCCATTTAGCATGCTTTTGGTTCAGCTTCTCCTGTTGAGTCACAAATTGTAAAGCATGATTGTCATTGTACAAAACAAACTCTTTAGGAACCAAATAATGTCTCCATTTCTTTAATGCTTGTATGACAGTATAGAATTCTTTGTCATATGTTGAGCATTTAATCTTTGCTTCATTCAATTTCTCACTGAAGTATGCGATCGGCCTGTCATCTTGGCTCAAGACCGCTCCAATTGCAAACCCACTCGCATCACACCTGACCTTAAATGTCTTGCTAAAATCTGGCAAAACCAAAATTCGCTGCTCAGTGATCTTCTTCTTTAGCAGATTGAAGCTCTTCTCTGCTCCTTCTGTCCAGTGAAAAGATTTATGTCTTTTCTTCACCGTATCCATCATTGATGCGCTAAATCCACTGAAATTTCGGATGAATTTCCTGTAGAAACTCACCAAACCATGGAAGCTTCAAACTTCAAACACATTTTTCGGCGATAGCCAATTCTTAATTGCATTTACCTTTTCCGAGTCCATCTTCAAATCATTTGCAGAGATAACAAAACCCAAATAAATGAGTTATGTCCTCATAAATGATGATTTCTTCATATTTATCAGCAATTTCTCTTGTTGTAATCTCTTCATCACTGCGGCTAAATGCTTTAAGTGTTCTGCTTCTGTCCTACTATAAATTAATATATCGTCAAGATATACAATGACGAATTTCCCAATGAAATCCTTCAGGAATTCGTTCATCAATCTCATGAAAGTACTGGGTGCATTAGTTAAGCCAAATGGCATAACAAGCCATTCGTACAGTTCCTCATTCGTCTTGAATGTTGTCTTCCATTCATCACGTCCCCTCATACGAATTTGATGATACCCGCTTTTCAAATCAATTTTTGAAGAAAATCTTGCTCCACTCAAGCAATCCATCAAATCATCCATCCTTGGCAATGGAAATCTATATCTGATGGTAATCTTATTGATCGCTCTTGAGTCTGTACACATTCTCCAGCCTCTGTCTTTCTTTGGGCTAAGAACTATTGGAACAACGCATGGACTCAAGCTCTCTCTAACCAATCCTTTGTCCATTAAGTCCTGGACTTGTCTCTTAACCTCTTCATTCTCCTGCGGCATCAACCTGTACGCTGCTTTGTTTGGTAAACTGGCTCCAGGTATAAGATCAATGTGATGGCTTATACTCCTGATCGATGGCAACGAACAACGTAGTTCGTCCACTACTATATCAACGAACTCTTCCAGCAACTCCTGGATTTCCTCTGGTAAATCATCCACTCTTGTACTGGTCAAAACAATTCTAGGCTTCCCGACCACAATAAATTGTGTGTCTTCCTTCTTCTTAACCTCCTTAAGAATTTCCTTCCCACTCATGAGAAGTACAGTGTTGCTCACCTCTGGTTTCACTTCTTTATCCTTAATTGG
>JASDQU010108681.1:14253-29888 GCA_032191745.1 Picea mariana | reverse complement strand
TCATGGAAGATCCAATGACAATGGTGAGGATGGTAATCATGTTTCTAGTGATTTTGATATTCCTCTCATGAACGAGATTATTAATGAAGATGATGGACCTAGGAATGAAGATCATGTTCTCAATCATTCAGCTGCAACAAATCAAGGTGATCGACATTCTCTAGTTCAGTCTCCTAACAATGTTTTGCTTGATATTCCTTTTGGTGATAAGGAAAATCCTATTAGTGAGGATGATGAAATAGCGGAGACATTGCAAAGAAACATTGTGTCTTGGACCAGGACTAGAACTTTTTATATCAATCCAAATCATTCTAGTTATACAAGGTTTAGGAAAGAATTTCTCACTAAATCAACTTCCATAAGTGAATTGATTTCAAGTGAATGTTGTCAAAAGAATTGTTTTAAAAACATGGACTACATGTATGCCTTGAATAAAAGGAAGACATATTTGTTAATGAATAAGAGCATGCAATTCATATTTGGTGGGGTGCATGATATCCACCAATACAGGATATGATTATCGCATTGGGAATATTTTACTTTGTAGGAAGGCTTTCAAAAAAAATCACTCAATTGGCAATCTTTGTTTATCAAGAATCCAAACAAGGTTGTAAAAAGATCCTTCATTTTATTCAAAGGTACATCATGGACAAGAGAGTGGGCCATTGACAAACACTACATTTAAGCATAGAGGGGATTTCGCAGTGCAACATATTAGATACCATTTTCGGGATTAACTGCGTAGTGTAAGTCATTAATCTATGGCCCATATCTATGAGTATTAGTCACAACTGACCAATAATTCCCATGAATTGAATAGTCAACTTAGCACTCATTGCATCGGGTGATGCTCACAGGGGTGAAGAAATGGGATTGAAACCAACAAAATGAATCGCATAGCATCAATCATCATATCTCTCAAGGATTTTAGGGAGAAAATATCTCTCAAGGATTTGAAGGAGGAAATATCTCTCAAGATCCACCAAATTAGGATTTTAGTTTGAGAAAATATATCAACCATCCATGATATTTTCAACCTCTCCGTGAGATTAGGAAACTAAATGTGAGGTGGATTCTCACACTAAATTAATTTCCTTTTTATGAATATTAATAAATATTTCATGTGCACATAATAATTTGATCTTCATATGAATAATAATGAATAATTCATATGATATATTTCTCTACCACATTGACTAGGGATTGTGACAAATGTTCTTTCATGGTGTTAAGGTGTATGCAACACTTAGCAAGGTGCATATGACATTTTTATGACACTTAGGGTGAGGTACTTAAGTATGGAATTTTGATGTGTAACAGATGCCCCCTAAAGTGTGAGGTCAAAAGAGAAACTTATGGCCGAAACACTTTACAAATTCTTCAATTCAAGGGTGTGGAGTTGGAGAACCTGGCAAAAGCTGCAAACAACCATCAAACATTTTTAATATATGTTCCATTTCTGAGGCAGGAATACCTATGTTCAGAATACGAGATGACTCAAAGCACGGTCGTTGACCAATACATTGTGGATCCATGAAAAATACTAACTAAGGATATGGCCACTAGAGATACAATGTGGATCCATACCTCCATGACATGAACTTATCGTAGCCACGAGAAATACATAGTGGAGCTACGAGATGATAAAACATAGCCATAGACCAATACAATGTGGATCTATGTGATAGTATATATATCAACATGCTCAAATAATCTCCTTTGTAGCCTGGGAAAAGCAGATAACAGAGTGAATGCTCAACCCAGGGTCTTTGTCCCAATCCTGATATGGTATGAATCTATCCATGTGAATACATGATTTGATGTCGAACATGGTAGAGACCACTTGAATACCAATCATTGAGGTAAACCATTAACAAGTGCGAGGGAAATCACCAATGATGTTAATGACTCCTAAGGTACCCTAGTACATTCCAATGAATGTGAATAAATGAGTCGAGGTCGAACATTCATGGAATCATCCGATCATAGGTCAATAATGTAAATGTATTGTCGAAAGCGAGGAGGTATGCCATTAAGGCATGCAGGTCCCAAGGTACTAATTGGTTTCTAAGTCTCATTCTCGGATGATGTGTTGAAGTTGACAGGAAAAGACTCATCGAAGGAGGGCCTTGATGTATCCCCCATCATTGACATGAAACTAACATGGGAAAGTGATGTAAGATGGTGAATCGAATGAGTATGGACTGACACAGGAAATGGAAACTGGCAATATTGCAGATGGATGGTTTGAAGTGAAACTTCCCTTGAACCTGACGAGGCATGACAACTGACTTGGCAGCATTGACTCGACGAGTACCAATAATGTAATGTGATGGAAATAAGAGCACTCTTCGACTGGACGAAAAAGTATGGCAACACATGGAATTGGTATGACTCAGAGACAAGCGAATTACCCAATTGTAAGACAAGATGCAAACATATGCCATGTTCAATGGCGACAATAGCTGCCATAAATGATTCCCAAAAACTTGACCCACTTCCTTCAATTTCCCCCCCACCTAGATAGATGAGTACCTCTTTTTCATTTAATGAGCTCGAGGAGGGTAACACATGCTCGATATAACTCACCTTCGGTAAATTCCTCTTCCTTTATTTAATGAACTAGAAGAAGTAAGGGTTCGTTCCCATATGGGTCCTTCAATGTGTGGTTTAGTGAGTCCATAGAAGGAAAACACGGTGGTTTTTCATGTTTAGAGAGTCTGAAAAGAACTTAAAGGCGACTCCATGGATGAATTTTTTGTAAATTTAGTCTCCCAAGCCTGAAAAAAGTGTAAAACAATACAAGGGATAACTCTCATAATCATGCTTGATTAGAGTGTCCATTTTTTGTAATTAGTCTCGTGAGGTCGAAAAAGAGATAAAATATCACTTGAAAGACACCCTTTCAAACCTTTTAATGAGTGTGAAAGGAAGCAAGATCACTCGACAATCTTTTCATGTTTGGAGAGTTTGAAAAACAACTTAAAGGAGACTCCAAAGAGTTCATTTTTCGTATAACATTTACGAGTCCGAAAAAGTGATAAAAGTATACTCGGTCACATTCTCATGTATTTACAAGCACGATAAATGACAAATACAAAGCTCGGTAACCTATTCTCATGTATTTACGAGCATAAGAAGGAACAAAGACAAAGATTGTTCTAGAAAAAAACTACTACGTCACGATGGGAATGACCTTCGAACGAGGATCACTCCTAGCAACGTGTCTCTCTAGAGGTAGTTTGCCCCCAGCTTCTTTGGAAAAAGTTGGCAGTTTTGCTCCAGCATGATGTCCAGTGGCTAGAGACCTGCCCCCCAAACTTTGTTTCCTTCGACGATTCTTCTTCTTTCCTCATTTAGGTTTCTGGTTACTAATGGAAACATTTTCACTAGGCGGAGGAAAAGAAGGTTCAAGTACTCGATCCAAAGTGAGAATCGATTGTAATGGAGGGGGTCTGTTTCATTTTTTAATGAGCTTGACAGAGACAATGAGCTATGCTCGTAACTTCTATTAAATTTTTTAACGAGCTTTCCACAGAGAAGAAAAACTATGCTCAAGATCTTTGTTTCATTTTTTAACAAGCTTTCCACAGAGAAGCAAAACTATGCTCAAAACCTCTGTTTCATTTTTTAACGAGCTTGCCACAGAGAAGAAAAACTATGCTCAAGGTTTTTGTTTCATTTTTTAACGAGATTGCCACAAAGAAGAAAAACTATGCTGAAAACCTCTCCTTAATAATGGCTTCCAAGAGGACAATGCTCTGGAAGGAATACATGTCAAGGGACAAAGTTCAGCCATGGCTTTCAGGAGATCTTCGCTAGACAAAAGAAAAACACTCCGGAAGGAATACATGTCGACAACCTCGATAAGGGTAGGGAGATCTGATTCTAATAGCCCTATCAAACAGATGACCATGTCAACTATTTAATCTAAGTCAGGAGAAGGGAGAGATTCCCTCTCATGTGGGGTTGAACGCATAGGGAAGGTCGTTACATAATTGACCTACGGCGGGGCAAACATTGCTGACATGTATGGACCATTCAGGGAAGGCAGACAGTTGACCATCAGATGAGGGTCAATGAATGAAAGTTGGTCGATCATTATTATGTTTCCTTTGTGAGGGAAACATATCACTCGAAAGAGAGTGGACATAAAAGCTCTCATAACATAGACAAAGTCTCGCCTGAGGAGAAGGTTAAAGTCCAAGGGGTCGTGAACTACCATCATATCGACATAGATTGTTTTTCCTCCCAAAGTAACCAAAAACCGAGGAAGGATCCCTAAAGGTTGACTAACTCTTTTGTCAAAGGTCAACAAATTCTCAGTCACGGGCACAAGCTTCGGGGAACCAAAATTTTTCCAAGCATTCACGGATAAGATGTTAATAGAATCACCTTTGTCTATTATAGTGTTAGGAATATTCCTATCACAAACCTGCACGGTGATTTGGAAAGTCACGTAAGAAGGAAGATGAAGTTCTGTCAAATGATTCCAAATAATAGAAATCATTTGATTGCTTGAAGGTGGTGTCATCGGGATGGGCATAGTGTCACCTTGTCCGGGTGAATCAATATTAACGAGGTAGACTTGAGCAACATCCTCACTCTTTGAATGAGGAGTGGGATCGACCGATGACAAAACCAGTTCGACCACTTTGGTTGCACTCTTCAAGGGAGGAGTGGGATCGATGGATGACAGAATTGGATCAGTCACTTGGGTTTCACTTTTTAAATGAAGAGTCGAGTTGATCGATGACGGAACTGGATCAACTACTTGGATTAGTGGTTTGACCGAGGATGAAACCAGATTGACCACCTAATCAATCAGACTGACCGGGGATGGAACCAGATTGACCAGTCCATCAACTAATGACAGTTTGGGATAGATCTTATCATGATAACCATTTGGAAGTTGAATATTTTCCAAAAGATAAGAAGCCTCGTCCATACAAGGGTAAAGGTGAGAGTAATGATCACCTTGATATAACATACAAGGAAATTTGACAGTTCTATTCTTCTTACCAACCTTAACGTCACTAGTTGACGGGGTGTCACTAGCATGTTCAATAGGGGTTGATGATGTGGAAGACCACATTTCTAAGACCTTGAGGAGACCAGGGCAATCCTTCAGAAACTTGTCACCCTTACAAAGCCTACAAGGGAATTTGGGTTTAGGATTCTTCATTTTAGACTTGTCGACTTTATCAACACTCCCAGTACAATTAACAATCATTGGTTGCTTAGATAAAACATGTCTTGATGCAGTTGGCGGCTTGGTCTCTTTCTAATTCTTCTTCTTCTTCCCCTTCTATTTATTCTTCTTCTTATTAACTTGGCTACTTTCTTTAGATCTTTCACTAGAAGAAGAAGGAGAAAGGGAAGGAGAAATGATGGGTGAAGAAGGCGAAAGGTCGACATGAGGTTGATTTGTGGGTGGTGTGCTTACATCCGAAGAATTAGGTGCATTCGAAGCACTGGGAAAAGTCGATATCATCGGAGTGGGGAACAACCAAACCGATAACCCGATGGTGAGTCCCAGAAGACTCAATGTAGCAATGCACGAAGGACCAATGTTTCCAAAAGAAGGAAAGGTGAAAGGTTCCTTGGGAAAATGGGTTCCTTCATTGGTACTCCCACAAATTGACGCCATTGACACTGACTCAACCTAAGGTCCACTAAGGAAAACAAACAACACACACTACAAATCTAAGAAGCAAACAATCAAACAAACCTTCCCACAATGAAACCAATAGTTGGTAATGAAATCCAACATCGCAAGATCAATATAGGAAGGGGATGGGATAGAGCGAGTGGATCAGTTACGTTGGTGACCTACTTAACAGACTTACGCCTTGGTGCAAGTTTCCACACAGTTTTACCCGTGGGTGTACCCTCCAAGGAGCTTAAGTGAGTTTAACCAACGTCTGACCCAAAGTACGACGAAGACTCCCCTTCATCTTCACCTTGTGTATCAACCCTACAGATATAGGCCACTAAGGGTACCAACTCGCAATTAACCTCTGGGTGGGTACAATCGACAGTCGGGAAGGAACGTATGGGCAGGATAACAAGTCTGAAATTCTTCAAGAGAACTGAAGACAAGTGGACCGGAATACAATTGAGAACCTCGAATGGATTCGGGATTCACGAAGCTCCGATACCAAATGAATCCAGTCGTTTCTCAAGAAGAACCCCCAATATACGATCTTTCTGCTACGTCGGTTAAGCGTTAGAGGGGAAATCTTCATTGCTCTCCCGCACACGACCTCGTGTTTAACCCTTGTGTGAGAGGGGGGTCCCGACTATGCTTATATGAGCAATTCGATTTATCTCCCTAGCACAAGATTCTATGTTTGTGTGATGGATTTGGAAAGTTATCCTCACAACCTATTCCAAATCCCTACACTTTAAGCTAATGTAGGTTCACTACCAGATAATAAAAGTGTCTGATCAATTTTATAAGCGCTTCATTTTAGGGTTGTTGTTACTCAAGGGTGCAAAAGTGAAACTTATGATGTTTTAAACTCAACTCCAAAAGAATGCAGAATAATGAGATGCAAATATTTTTCTTCAATGAATCCTATATATGGGATTGATATGAAGTTCAACTTTCTTCAACAAAAACACCCAATTCCCAGACGCAATTTTCTAAATGCAATATACTACTCTACCCAAAAGCAAGAACACAATTATCTTATTTATTTGATTTTAAAATAAAGAAATGCAAAGCCTTTAATGCTTCATTACTTTCAATCAAAATCAAAGAGTCGGATGCAGATACAAAAGACACGAAGCAAAAATATTTCAAAGAAAGAATGCACTCAAAGGATAACGAGAACTGAAAGAAACACGTATGATAACTTGTTCAATCAAGAACTCAATGATGCAAAAGAGAAAGAAGACAAACACTCATGAAAATCCTCAAGCGATGTGCAACAAGAAACATAAATCAAGCTAGGTTGTCATAAGAGTCCTAATCATCCAGAAAAGCGAGATGTTTCAAATAAAGCAAGAAGGCTCAATACCAAGCAACCTTTGCAAACCTTGGTTGATGAACAATCCTAAACAATCAAGCAATCTGGAATCTTTACGGGATGAAGATCAGATAAACTCAAAAGGAAAAAAGAACCAAGGGATCCTGTTAACCCAAGGGGACCACAACTAAGAGAAAACTTGCATACTCAAAGGATAAACCTAAATGAGTGATAAATGCCCAACTCTTAGCAAAACAAAGTTAAGAGTATTCAAAGGTCTCTGAGCAAAAAGCCCCTTAGGATCACACTGAGAAAAAGTGAGCAGAAAAGGGCAAAAAAAACTAGAAAAGGAGATCAACGCTCTTGTTTCCAAAGGGACAGAGTGCTACAACGCTCTAGTATACACTACAGGGGAGCATGGATCCTAGATCGACGCTCTATTATACACAGTAGAGAAGCGTTGCCCTTCCCAAAAACTCATAAAACTTTGCCAAAGACTCTATGAAATCTTTAGTGAAGAAGAGAGAAAAGGAAGTATATTAGAAACAAACAACAAATAAAATCTAAAGGTGGGAAAAAGCTCAGACGATCCAAGGAAAGAGAAGTCAATGTCCTTCCCCAGTGGAGTCACCAATTTATGTTACGAAAATATTCCCCTGTGGACAGGTGAACTTTCCCTTGGATTATTGACCCCTATACCAAAACAGAAACAATAATTTGGACACTACCATTCCTATAAACTCATTTTGCTTATCAAAAAAGAGAGAGGAAGATAAAGTAGGATGTATTGTGTTTACGATGTTTGTCCTAGCTCCTCCTATCTGCAAACTTGATCCAATTCTTGGCGCAAATCAATACGTGCAATGAACAATAAGAAACAAGCAACTTCCTTCTACTTTAATGGATTAGTCAAAAAAAAATCATGTGTATAAATCAAATTAAACATAGACAAGCACCTGAAACCACGTACTTGAAGGAAATAGGCCAAGTATATTAAATGAGAACAAAGAAAACTTACATACCACAAATGATGTCAGCTGCAACTTCTCCAAGCTCTCCTCATCCAACCCTTGCATGAATCCCATGATCATAAGCCTGATATCTCCCAGCTTCCTCGAGAATCAAAGGTTTGATACCTCTAATCTTTCTCCTCTTCTCCATGGAAAGCCCTCATTATATATGATTTGGAGGCTTAACCACCATGGAGAAGATCATTCACTACATCCACTAAAATGGGATCTCCAAGATTTTTAGGGAGAGAATATCTCTCAAGGATTTTAGAGAGAATATATCTCTCAAGGATTTTAAGGAGGAAATATCTCTCAAGATCCACCAAATTAGGATTTTGGTTTGAGAAAATATCTCAACCATCCACGAGATTCTCAACCTCTCCTTGAGATTAGGAAACTAAATGTGAGGTGGATTCTAACACTAAATTAATTTCCTTTTTATGAATATTAATAAATAATTCATGTGCACATAATATCTTGACCTTCATATGAATAATAATGAATAATTCATATGATATATTTCTCTACCACATTAACTAGGGATTGTGACAAATGTTCTTTCATGGTGTCAAGGTGTATGCAACACTTAACAAGGTGCATATGACACTTTTACGACACTTGTGACACTCAGGATGAGGTACTTAAGTGTGGCATTTTGATGTGTAACAATAGGAGTCAAGCAAGGTTGACCCCTATCCCCTACCCTTTTGGCATCTATATTGATAAGTTAGAAGATTGTTTGGAGGATGCGGGCTCTCTTGGCCCAACTCTTGCTAGTATAGTCATCATCCTCCTTATTTTTGCTAACGATATCGTTATTATGGCGAAGAGTCCCTATGACCTAGGTAAGCAACTAATAACCCTCAAGGACTTTTGCTCTAGCATGGGCATGACTGTGAACATCGACAAAACAAATGTTATGATAATTAAATCCAAAATGATCACCTATGATACTTTTGTTTATAGCAACAATAACTTGGAGGAAGTGCCTTCATACAAGTATCTTGGAATTGATATCCAACACAATCTCAATTGGAGCTATAGCATTGAAAAAGGGATAAATGGAAGGTGGAAAGTTTATTATGGGCTCGAAAACAACTGTAAATCAACAAACCTCCAGCTTTGGGATAAAAATAAACTCCTCTTTCACACTCTCGTCACTCCAGTTATTTTATATGGATGTGAAGTTTGGGGTTGTAGTATATCTAGAGAATCCTAGAGAAACATAGAACAGATCCAAAAGAATTTTATACTTATAATCTCAAAATTAAGGGCAATACACCCTACCATATCCTCCTCATAGAAGCAAGCCTTTCCCCCATTGAGAGCATTGCTATGATTATATACCTAACGTACAAGAACAAGATAAACAACATGGATGATAAGAGGCTCCCCAAGATTGCTTCAAACTCTAGCCAAAACCACTAGTGACTCAAGCGGGGATGGCATAAAGATGCCAAATCTTGGATAAATTATTGGGGAATTCAAGAAGAAGCCATCATGTAGAATATACAAATATTATCACTTCTAAATTTAAGGAGAATATGTGGCATGATATAGAATTAGTGGATAAAAATAAATTAAGATACTACAAGGAGATGATCAACCCTAATTTAGAAGATCAAATTACCTCTCAGCTTTGAAAAGTGCAAAGAATAAAATCAACATTGCTAAAATAAGAACCAACTCTCATGAGCTACATAGTGAAACTGAGTGTTGGACAACTCCCAAAACACCATGAGATGAGAGAATCTGTCACCTTTGTGACACTAAGCGTGTAGAAGATGAAAAACACTTCCTCTTGGATTGCCCTGCCTATACCCATATTAGATCAGAATTTAAAAATATTTGCCACATTACGGACCTTCCTAACCTCCTAAGTCATCAAAATTATGGTGACCTTGGAACACTTATCTTAATACTTTTTGAGCATACAAATACAATTTTAAAGAAATTGAAGTAATCTCTTACCTTCTTAAGGTCTAATAGACCAACTGGTCTCAGTGGATGTTAATCATCATCATCATTATCTAAAAAATTTTTTTAATATAGTTATATGTGTTTTTATATTTTATTTTATTATTATATATATATATATATATTTTAATTTGATGAATATATATCTTTTTAAAAATTTGGTTTATGTTTTTTCAAAATTATTGCACTTCTTTAAAAAGTTTTTAATTTGTGTTTCAATCTACTAGAGTCATTTTTCCCAACAAAACTGAGATTCTTCCTTCACCAAATATAGTACAAGGTTGTTTGCTAAGTTTCTATACTTACACTGTAGTGAGGGAGGTCGTACATTGCCTAAGCCCAAATGATTATTTCCAAGGCATCTTGCATGGGTTGGGTAATGATGAATGGTTGGGAAACAATTTAAGATAGCCACGTCCCCCTTGAATGGGTTAAGAAACAATTACAAACCATGGATCAATGTTAAGACTCAATTCTTGTTGATTGGGTAGTATTAAAGTTAATGGTTTTGACATGAAGTGAAGCCATCTCACTCCTCGTTTGTTATAAAGCCCCTTTCCCATATGATTTAATTAATTGTCACCTTGAACATCTTTCTATACAAGAGCATATCATTTTAATTCATTGGATGGGTGTTCGAGGAAATCTGATATGGTATACATGATTATCATTTTGTTCAGGTTTTGAATGGTTGCACTTTCTAATTTAAATAATCCATTTGTTAATGGATATCATTTCATATATGGTTTATTCAATCAATGGTGCTTAAGTGCGTGATTATAATCACATGAATCTTGAGCAATTGATGAGTGGTATACTAATTGCTAGTGTAGCTTCATGTAGGACATTCTAGTTTCCATGAAAGATAGATATATATGTAAGTATTGAAAGCTAATTTGAAACCTAAGTTTATGCCAATGGTATTTACAACAAAGTTTCATCGAGCTACTTACATTTAAGATGAATTAGTTCAAGCGCTAGACTATCGAATTGAATTTATCCAAGCATGGCATCCCATAAATGTAGTAGGAACAAGAGCTTTGTAGCCATATAGAGACAGAGTTCTCATCGACAGAGTATTGACATAGTCTTGGGTTTTTATTGCCCCGATTACTATTGCGTTGTTAGTTATTTGTTGCATGTAGGTAATAACATAGACCAAGCCATACCTCTAAACCTGAATAATGTTGCTAGGTAGTTTACACTCATAATTATACCACAAACAAAGGCCTTCTAGCCATTGTAGAAGAGATAGATCTCTAGATAACATGGAGAGTAGAGACTAAAAGTAAATTCTAAGAGGATATGTGTCGATGAAGTGAGTGGGCTACAAGTCCCTCATTTATGGATCAAAAATCAAGAAATTGTTAGCCTCCCTTTAGTTCCTTTATTTTGAACCAATTGATATCTACTTCTACTATAGTCAGGTGTCTTCATTGTTTTGCCACTCAACTCCTTGATCACCTAGAATCCCACCTACTATTCTAGTTTTTGTCTCCATTTATGGTTAATATTCTTTAATGTTGCTAACGATCTTCAATTTGTGTGGCCCAACTTGTATTTTTTATATCTGTTGAGTCAATGCCAACATGGCCTTCCCTCCAGCTCCAATGCATCCCCTATCAAAATCAAAACAAGGGGCCCAACAAGCCCTATCCAAACCTATTGACTCTCCCTTAAGTCAACTTTAGTCACCCTTACTTGACTTGACAACCTCCCCAAACGAGGATTCCAATCCAAGATCACTCCCAAAACTTTGCCTATGAAATTAGGGAATTATTCTAAGTCCTTTGTCCATTTTCCCACTAGAATGTTCAAACACACCATATAGACATTTGCTTGGTCCTGGTCTAGCACCTACGCTCATGTTTCTTGAGTGGACAACCAATCGACTTGAATATAATTATGCAATAATTGTAGTGTAGTGTATCATTTAAGAGCAATTGGCCGAAGCTAACGAAGTTGAGCTTGGAAGTCCCATGGCAAATAGAATAGTTGGTGCAGTTCATCATCAATGCTTTGTATAGCCTTGGATGGTTGTTATCTTCTCTTTTGTTCTGTTGTAGAGCCTTGGTTGGTTGTTCTCTTTTCTTCATGATCTGCACCCAATTCTAAGTTGTGGTCAAGAACTTTTTACTTTGCTCGACAACAACCTTTATCTTTTCTTTCATTGCTTCAACAAACCTAGTCCCTGGTTCAAGGTTTTATAGGGAAAGGGACATATTTTGTTGTTTGTATGAATTCTTTGTCTCTCGTGTCTCTTTCATCTTTTGATTCCTTTTCTTTATCTGCACAACTACTCATTGCACTTGATTTGTTATATCTGTTAGTGGGACCTCGGGCACCAAGTCACAAATATTTGCATCTTGTTCTTTCAACGCTAGCCACATGAATTCATTATTAATGACTTAAGTTTCATCTGCCATTTCAACCTTCTCTCAACGTAAAGTGTTGCATTCCTCCATTATGTCATCTAGCTATACCTGCAACTAGTGAATCTTTGTTCTCAACTATGCCATGTCCCTCTCGGTCTGAAGAAGACGATGACCAATCTCATTCCTAAAAATGAAGGGTTTTCTTACCATCTATTTAGTTGGGATTTCAATGATGTTAGAAGGTTGCGATGCTTGAGCATGAAATGACATTGTAGGGTCCATTTGGAAAAGAGGTGGTTGATTAATAGTAGTTTGTTGGCTCAATTTTAGACCAAGGTTGACATTGTTGTCCAACAAAGGGGGTTTGTTACATGTGCTAGCATTTTCAATCCCCATCAAGGAGAAGGTCTCACTTGAAGTATTGCGTCGAGACTTAAGTTTGTATGGGTTTCATAGAGTATGCTTGTTACAATTAACGACCATCCCAATACTCTTGATTCAACATTAACTACTATGCATGTATATAACCCTCAAATTGCAACCCTTTTCTATATATTCAATGATTAAGCCTTATCAGAAGAAGAACCATCATCCTAACCCAAGAATGTAACAATTATGCAATCACATTATCGTTATCCAACATCGTAGATAATGAAAAATAATAAAATACATCATCACTATACAATTTAAACACAACAAAAAATTGAAAGGGGGGTTTCATTTCATTTATCTCCAAAATAACCCAACACATTTACAAAATAGTACTTTAGTCATGAAACCGCAACATGAGAATAATTCCAAACTCATATAACAACCTAGCAATCAATAGATAAACGACATACATTCTACATATATATAACATATAGAGGACCAACATGGAATCGACCCTTTGATGGGTCGAGGCATTTACATTTTATCAATGCACCTAAAGATGCGAAGGTACATACAAAATTAGGAAATTGTTAGCCTACTTTTAGTTCCTTTTTTATGAACCAATTGATATCTACTTCCATTATGGCCAAGTGTCTTCACTATTTCACCACTCAAATCCTCGATCACCCAAAATCTTTCCTAATGTTATGGTTCTTGTCTCCCTCTTTAATTTTGCTAACAATCTTCAATCCATGTGGCACAACTCGTATATTTTTATTTATTGAGTCAATTCCAACATGTCCTTGCCTCCAACCCCAATGTGTCTTATATTAAAATCAAAATGAGTGGCCCAACAAGCCCTAACCACACCTATTGAGTCTCCCTCGAGTCAACTTATATTGCCATATTTAACTTCACAACCTTCACAAACAAGGGGCCAGCTCTTAGATCACTTCCAAAATTTTCCTATGAAATCATCTTTCATCTATTTTCCCACTAGAATGATCAAACCCACTATATAGATATTTGTTTGGTCCTAGTTTGGCATATACAACCAAGTTTCTTGAATGAATGACAAATTGACTTCAATATGATTATGTTGTTCCAGTGCAATGTATCACCCAAGCACAACTAGCTGAAATTGATGAAGCTAAGCTTGGACCTTCCTGGATGACTAGAATAGTTGGTCCAATTCATCACGAACCCTATGTACCTCTTTCAACTTATCCTCTTTCATCACCAAGGCCAATAGTTGTTCTACCTTGTGTTGCATTCAATTGATCTTCTCATCTATAGACTTGGTTAGTTGTTCTCTTTTCTTCATGATCTGCACCCAATTTTGAGTCGTGGTCATGATCTCCTTGCATTGCTCAACCACAACCTATATCTTTCCTTTCATTTCTTGTGCAAACTTGGTGGTTGGATCAAGGTTTTGTAGCCGAGGAATGTTTTTTTGTTTGTTTATATGACTTCTTTGCATCAAGTGTCTCTTTCAACTTTTACTTCCCTTTCTTAATCTACACCACTGCTTGCTACACCTTTTTCTGTTATATCTAACAACGAGCACCAAGTCACCAATGTCTACATCTTCTTCTTTCAGCATTGACCACATCTACCTAAATAAAATTTGAATGGCTTCAATTTCATCTACCATTTCATTATTCTCTCACCGTAAAGTGTCTTTTTTCTCAAGTATGTCATCCATCTATACCTACAACCAATGAATATTTGTCCTCGATGGTTCCATGTCCCTCTCGGTTTAAAGGAGACGATGATCGATCTCATTCCTAGAAATGAAGCATTGTCTTACCGAGCCTTTAGTCGAGATTTGGCTTACGCCATAATGTTGCAATGCTTGAGAATTCAATGGCACTACAAGGTCCATGCTTGCAAGCGAAGGTTCATTAATAGCAATTTGTTGGCTCAATTTTGGATCAGAGTCCACATCAATGTTCAATAAGGGGGTATGTTGTAGTCAAGGCACTGGCATTTTCAATCCACATGAGGAAGAAACTCTCACCTAAAGCATTTTATCAAGACTTAAGTTCATCTATGGCTCATATAGTATGACTACCACAACTAAGTCCCATATTGATATTCATAGTCCAACATTAACTACCATGCATGCATATAACCCTTAGACAACAACCCTTCTCTATTGATTCAATGATTAAGCCTTATCATAACAAGAACCATCATCCTAACCCAATAACACAACAACTATGCAATCATATTATTGTTATCCACTATCATAGATAGTTAACAACGATAAAATCAACCATCACCATACAATGTAAAGACAACCAAAATTTGAAAAGAGGGTCTCATTCCATTCATCTCCAAAATAACCCAATACATTATTACAAAACAATTATTTAATCATGATCCCGCAACATGAGCATAATTCATAACTCAAATATCAATCTAATAATCAATAGATAATCGACACACATTCTACAAATAACTAACACACAAAGGGTCGGTAGGAAATCATCACTTTAACAAACTTAGTCCTTTACATTTATAATGATGTGCCCAAATGCGCGAAGGTACATTCAAAATCATAAAATTGTTATCCTACTTTCAATTCTTTATTTATGAACCAGTTGATAACTACTACTACTCCAGTTAGGTGTCTTCACTCTTTCACCACTCAACTCCTCGATCACCTGCAGTCATGCTTGTTATTTTGGTTCTTGTTTCCCTTTATGGTCAATACTCTTTAATGCTATTAACAATCTTCGATTTATATGGGGAAACTCATATCTTTTCTATCTACTGGGTTTGTGCCACCATGTTCTTCCCTCCATCCGCAACGTGTTCTCTATCAAAATCAAAATGATGGGCCCAACAAATATGAAACCATTGAAATGTACAGTAATTGGTTTAAGGGAATGAAGAAAATAGAGGAGGGATTGACAAAGAAA
>JASDQU010108681.1:3333-14232 GCA_032191745.1 Picea mariana | reverse complement strand
ATATATGTAAGTATTGAAAACTAATTTGAAACCTAAGTTTATGCCAATGGTATTTACAACAAAGTTTCATCGAGCTACTTACATTTAAGATGAATTAGTTCAAGCGCTAGACTATCTAATTGAATTTATCCAAGCATGGTACCCCATAAATGTAGCAGGAACAAGAGCTTTGTAGCCATATAGAGACAGAGTATCGACATAGTCTTGGGTTTGTATTGCCCCGATTACTATTGCGTTGTTAGTTATTTGTTGCATGTAGGTAATAACATAGACCAAGCCATACCTCTAAACCTGAATAGTGTTGCTAGGTAGTTTACACTCATAATTATACCACAAACAAAGGCCTTCTAGCCATTGTAGAAGACATAGATCTCTAGATAACATGGAGAGTAGAGACTAAAAGTAAATTCTAAGAGGATATGTGTTGGTGAAGTGACTGGGCTATAAGTCCCTCATTTATGGATCAAAAATCAAGAAATTGTTAGCCTCCCTTTAGTTCCTTTATTTTGAACCAATTGATATCTACTTCTACTATAGTCAGGCGTCTTCATTGTTTCGCCACTCAACTCCTTGATCACCTAGAATCCCACCTGCTATTCTAGTTTTTGTCTCCATTTATGGTTAATATTCTTTAATGCTGCTAACGATCTTCAATTTGTGTGGCACGACTTGTATTTTTTATATCTGTTGAGTCCATGCCACCATGGCCTTCCCTCCAGCTCCAATGCATCCCCTATCAAAATCAAAACAAGGGGCCCAACAAGCCCTATCCAAACCTATTGACTCTCCCTTAAGTCAACTTCAGTCACCCTTACTTGACTCGACAACCTCCCTAAACGAGGATTCCAATCCAAGATCACTTCCAAAACTTTGCCTATGAAATTAGGGAATTATTCTAAGTCCTTTGTCCATTTTCCCACTAGAATGTTCAAACACACCATATAGACATTTGCTTGGTCTTGGTCTAGCACCTACGCTAGTGTTTCTTGAGTGGACGACCAATCGACTTGAGTATAATTATGCAATAATTGTAGTGTAGTGTATCATTTAAGTGCAATTGGCTGAAGCTAACGAAGTTGAGCTTGGAAGTCCCATGGTAAATAGAATAGTTGGTGCAATTCATCATCAATGCTTTGTATAGCCTTGGATGGTTGTTATCTTCTCTTTTGTTCTATTGTAGAGCCTTGGTTGGTTGTTCTCTTTTCTTCATGATCTGCACCCAATTCTAAGTTGTGGTCAAGAACTTTTTACTTTGCTCGACAACAACCTTTATCTTTCCTTTCATTGCTTCAACAAACCTAGTCCCCGATTCAAGGTTTTATAGGGAAAGGGACATATTTTGTTGTTTGTATGAATTCTTTGTCTCTCGTGTCTCTTTCATCTTTTGCTTCCTTTTCTTTATCTGCACAACTACTCATTGCACTTGATTTGTTATATCTGTCAGTGGGACCTCGGGCACCAAGTCACAAATATTTGCACCTTGCTCTTTCAATGCTAGCCACATGAATTCATTATTAATGACTTAAATTTCATCTGCCATTTCAACCTTCTCTCAACGTAAAGTGTTGCATTCCTCCATTATGTCATCTAGCTATACCTACAACTAGTGAATCTTTGTTCTCAACTATGCCATGTCCCTCTCGGTCTGAAGGAGACAATGACCAATCTCATTCCTAAAAATGTAGGGTTTTCTTACCAACTATTTAGTTGGGATTTCAATGATGTTAGAAGGTTGTGATGCTTGAGCATGAAATGACATTGTAGGGTCCATTTTGAAAAGAGGTGGTTGATTAATAGTAGTTTGTTGGTTCAATTTTAGACCAAGGTTGACATTGTTGTCCAACAAAGGGGGTTTGTTACAGGTGCTAGCATTTTCAATCCCCATCAAGGAGAAGGTCTCACTTGAAGTATTGCGTTGAGACTTAAGTTTGTATGGGTTTCATAGAGTATGCTTGTTACAATTAACGACCATCCCAATACTCTTACTTCAACATTAACTACTATGCATGTATATAACCCTCAAATTGCAACCCTTTTCTATATATTCAATGATTAAGCCTTATCAAAAGAAGAACCATCATCCTAACCCAAGAATGTAATAATTATGCAATCAGATTATCGTTATCCAACATCGTAGATAATGAAAAATAATAAAATACATCATCACTATACAATTTAAACACAACAAAAATTTGAAAGGGGGGTTTCATTTCATTTATCTCCAAAATAACCCAACACATTTACAAAATAGTACTTTAGTCATGAAACCGCAGCATGAGAATAATTCCAAACTCATATAACAACCTACCAATCAATAGATAAACGACATACATTCTACGTATATATAACATACAGAGGACCAACATGGAATTGACCCTTTGATGGGTCAATGCATTTACATTTTATCAATGCACCTAAAGATGGGAAGGTACATACAAAATTAGGAAATTGTTAGCCTACTTTTAGTTCCTTATTTATGAACCAACTGATATCTACTTCCATTATGGCCAAGTGTCTTCACTATTTCATCACTCAAATCCTCGATCACCCAAAATCTTTCCTAATGTTATGGTTCCTGTCTCCCTCTTTAATTTTGCTAACAATCTTCAATTCATGTGGCACAACTCATATATTTGTATTTATTGAGTCAATTCCAACATGTCCTTGCCTCCAACCCCAATGTGTCTTATATTAAAATCAAAATGAGTCGCCCAACAAGCCCCAACCACACCTATTGAGTCTCCCTCGAATCAACTTATACCGCCCTATTTAACTTCACAACCTTCACAAACAAGGGGCCAACTCTTAGATCACTTCCAAATTTTTCCTATGAAATCATCTTTCATCTATTTTCCCACTAGAATGATCAAACCCACTATATACACATTTGTTTGGTCCTAGTTTGGCATATACAACCAAGTTTCTTGAATGAATGACCAATTGACTTCAATATGATTATGTTGTTCCAGTGCAATGTATCACCCAAGAACAACTAGCTGAAGTTGATGAAGCTAAGCTTGGACCTTCCTGGATGACTAGAATAGCTGGTCCAATTCATCATGAACCCTATGTACCTCTTTCAACTTATCCTCTTTCATCACCAAGGCCAATAGTTGTTCTACCTTGTGTTGTATTCAATTGATCTTCTCATCTATAGACTTGGTTAGTTGTTCTCTTTTCTTCATGATCTGCACCCAATTTTTAGTCGTGGTCATGATCTCCCTGCATTGCTCAACCACAACCTATATCTTTCCTTTCGTTTCTTGTGCAAACTTGGTGGTTGGATCAAGGTTTTGTAGCCGAGGAATGTTTTTTTGTTTGTTTATATGACTTCTTTGCATCAAGTGTCTCTTTCAACTTTTACTTCCCTTTCTTCATCTACACCACTGCTTGCTACACCTTTTTCTGCTATATCTAACAACGAGCACCGAGTCACCAATGTCTACATATTCTTCTTTCAACATTGACCACATCTACCTGAATAAAATTCGAATGGCTTCAATTTCATCTACCATTTCATTATTCTCTCACCATAAAGTGTCTTTTTTCTCCAGTATGTCATCCATCTATACCTACAACCAATGAATCTTTGTCCTCAATGGTTCCATGTCCCTCTCGGTTTAAAGGAGACGATGATCGATCTCATTCCTAGAAATGAAGCATTGTCTTACCGAGCCTTTAGTCGAGATTTGGCTTATGCCATAATGTTGCGATGCTTGAGAATTCAATGGCACTACAAGGTCCATGCTTGCAAGCGAAGGTTCATTAATAGCAATTTGTTGGCTCAATTTTGGATCAGATTCCACATCAATGTCCAATAAGGGGGTATGTTGTAGTTAAGGCACTGGCATTTTCAATCCACATGAGGAAGAAGCTCTCACCTAAAGCATTTTATCGAGACTTAAGTTCATCTATGGCTCATATAGTATGACTACCACAACTAAGTCCCATATTAATATTCATAGTCCAACATTAACTACTATGCATGCATATAACCCTTAGACAACAACCCTTCTCTATTGATTCAATGATTACGCCTTATCATAACAAGAACCATCATCCTAACCCAATAACACAACAACTATGCAATCATATTATTGTTATCCACTATCATAGATAGTTAACAACGATAAAATCAACCATCACCATACAATGTAAAGACAACCAAAATTTGAAAAGGGGGTCTCATTCCATTCATCTCCAAAATAACCCAATACGTTATTACAAAACAATTCTTCAATCATGATCCCGCAACACGAACATAATTCATAATTCAAATATCAATCTAACAATCGATAGATAATCGACACACATTCTACAAATAACTAACACACAAAGGGTCGGTAGGAAATCATCACTTTAACAAACTTAGTCCTTTACATTTATAATGATGTGCCCAAATGCGCGAAGGTACATTCAAAATCATAAAATTGTTGTCCTACTTTCAATTCCTTGTTTAAGAACCAGTTGATAACTACTACTACTCCAGTTAGGTGTCTTCCCTCTTTCACCACTCAACTCCTCGATCACCTGCAGTCATGCCTGTTATTTTGGTTCTTGTTTCCCTTTATGGTCAATACTCTTTAATGTTATTAACAGTCTTCTATTTATATGGGGAAACTCATATCTTTTCTATCTACTAGGTTTGTGCCACCATGTTCTTCCCTCCATCCGCAATGTGTTCTCTATCAAAATCAAAATGATGGGCCCAACAAATATGAAACCATTGAAATGTACAATAATTGGTTTAAGGGAATGAAGAAAATAGAGGAGGGATTGACAAAGAAAAAAGAAAGAGGTGTGGAAATGGTATCTTTGTAAGAAAAGGTGGAAAATCTCGATAGGTGATGAGGATAGGGATGAAGAAGATGAGGAGGAGGAAACCCCAACTTTGGAATGATAAAGGAGGAAGACTTGCATGTGGAAATGAAGCAACCATGCAAATGAAGTAACCAAGACTTTCAATTCCTTGTTTACGAACCAACTGATATCTACTTCTATTATGGCCAAGTGTCTTCACTATTTGACCACTCAAATCCTCGATCACCCAAAATATTTCCTATTGTTATGGTTCTTGTCTCCCTCTTTAATTTTGCTAACAATATTCAATCCATGTGGCACAACTTGTATATTTTTATCTATTGAGTCAATTCCAACATGTCCTTGCCTCCAACCCCAACATGTCTTATATCAAAATCAAAATGAGTGACCCAACAAGCCCCAACCACACCTATTGACTCTCCCTTGAGTTAACTTTTGTCGCCCCTATTTAACTTCACAACCTTCACAAAAAAGGGCCCAACTCTTAGATCACTTCCAAATTTTTCCTATGAAATCATCTTTCATCTATTTTCCCACTAGAATGTTCAAACCCACTAGATAGACATTTGCTTGGTCCTAGTTTGGCACCTACGACCAAGTTTCTTGAATGAATGTCCAATTGACTTTAGTATAATTATGTTGTTCCAGTACAATGTATCACCCAAACACAATTAGCCGAAGCTAATGAAGCTAAGCTTGGACCTTCCTGGATGACTATAATAGTTGGTCCAATTCATCATGAACCCTATGTACCTCTTTCAACTTATCCTCTTTCATCACCAAGTCCAATAGTTGTTCTACCTTGTATTGCATTCATTCAATTGATCTTCTCATCTATAGCCTTGGTTAGTTGTTCTCTTTTCTTCATCTTCTGCACCCAATTTTGAGTCATGGTCATGATCTCCTTGCATTGGTCAACCACAACTTATATCTTTCCTTTCATTGTTTGTGCAAACCTGGTGGTTGGATCAAGGTTTTGTAGCCGAGGAAAGTTTTTTTATTTGTTTATATGACTTCTTTGCGTCAAGTGTCTCTTTCAACTTTTACTTCCCTTTCTTCATCTACACCATTGCTTGCTACATCTTTTTTGCTATATCTAACAACAAGCACGAAGTCACTAATATCTACATCTTCTTCTTTCAACATTGACCACGTCCACATGATTAAAATTCTAATGGCTTCAATTTCATCTACCATTTCATTATTCTCTCACCATAAAGTGTTTTTTTTATCCATTATGTCATCCATCTATACCTACAGCTAGTGAATCTTTCTCCTCAATGGTTCCATGTCCCTCTCGGTCTAAAGGAGATGATGGTCGATCTCATTCCTAGAAATGAAGCATTGTATTACCAAGCCTTTAGTCAAGATTTAGCTTATGCCATAAGGTTGTGATGCTTGAGAATTTAGTGGCATTATAAGGTCCATGCTTGCAAGCAGAGGTTCATTAATAACAATTTGTTTGCTCAATTTCGGATCAGAGTCCACATCAATGTCCAATAAAGGGGGTATGTTGTAGTCAAGGCACTGGCATTTTCAATCCCCATGAGGAAGAAGCTCTCACCTAAAGCATTTTATTGAGACTTAAGTTCATCTATGGCTCATATAGTATGACTACCACAACTAACTCTCATATCGATATTCATAGTCCAACATTAACTACTATGCATGCATATAACTCTTAGACCACAACCCTTCTCTATCGATTCAATGATTAAGCCTTATCATAAAAAGAACCATAATCCTAACCCAAGAACACAACAACTATGGAATCATATTATTGTTATCCACTATCATAGATAGTGAACAACAATAAAATAAACCATCACCATACAATGTAAAGACAACAAAAATTTGAAAAGGGGGTCTCATTCCATTCATCTCCAAAATAACCCAATACATTATTACAAAACAATTCTTCAATCATGATCCCGCAACATGAGCATAATTCATAACTAAAATATCAATCTACCAATCAATAGATAATCGACATACATTCTACAAATAGCTAACATACAAAGGGCCGATAGGAAATCATCACTTTAATAAGCTTAGTCCTTTACATTTATAATGATGTGCCGAAAGACGGGAAGGTACATTCAAAATCATAAAATTGTTATCTTACTTTCAATTCCTTATTTATGAACCAGTTGATATCTACTACTACTCTAGCTAGGTGTCTTCACTCTTTCACCACTCAACTCCTCGATCACCTAGAGCCATGCTTGCTATTTTGGTTCTTGTTTCCCTCTATGGTCAATACTCTTTAATGTTGTTAACAATATTTGATTTGTACGGGGCAACTCGTATATTTTCTATCTACTAGGTTTGTGCCACCATGTTCTTCTCTCCATCCACAACGTGTTCTCTATCAAAATCAAAATGATGGGCCCAACAAATATGAAAACATTGAAATGTACAACAATGGGTCTAAGGGAATGAAGAAAATAGAGGAGGGATTGACAAAGGAAAAAGAAAGAGGTGTGGAAATGAGGTCTATGTAGGAAAAGGTGGAAAATCTCGATAGGTGATGAGGATAGGGATGAAGAAGATGAGGAGGAGGAAACCCCAACTTTGGAATGATAAAGGAGGAAGACTTGCATGTGGAAATGAAGTAACCATGCAACTTGTTGATCTTCTAACCTCGTATTATATACAAGATACTTGTAATGATTTATGATCCAAATGAGATAGTGATATTTCTATGTGAACATAAGTTACTTTGTGGGTGATACAATTTAAAAGGGAATGTAAATGTTTGGATTCCATTAATGCCCGATTTGAAGGTTATTGAGTCAAATGACGAGGTGGCCAATAATGGCACGTTTCATTTCTCCCCAGGTGAGGTTGTTATAGTGTCCCGATTATGAAAAATTATGGAAATATATGTATGAATGTATTGTTTGACAAAGGGGACGATCAAATGTGTGGAAGTGGGTGTTCGCGTTTGCAAAGACATGGGCCATTAAATATGTGGTTCTACTTTGAATTCTTGATCTTGCGAAGGTCCCTACGCTACTATTTCCCTCAAGGAAACCAAACAGGGCTTCCCAAAGAATTGTCTAATGCCTCATGCGTGTTCAAATTTATGTGGTCGCTGATGTAAAAGGGCATGTCTCATTGGCTCCAATGTGAAAGGATGGACAACGAAACCTATGAGATGAAAGAAGTGGCTTGTGGGAGAGTGGCCATTATCCATTGTGTTGACATTGACAATGCAAAATGATTAGAGAACTTTAGCATTATGGTGTTGTGGCAATGTTTTGATGAGTGTGTGTTGGATAAGGTAACTGGAATAGACGTGGATATCGGGCTAAAGATCTATTCTTGCACCTTCGCACACCTCAACTTCAATGATCTCTTCAAGTATGTTGTGGATTCCAACTCCAGAATCATGAGGAAGCTCCTTCTGTCTAAGTGCCAGAACTTCCACACCCTAAATTCCTCAGCGGTGATCAGGGACAAGAATCAAACATGATTGAGGGCTACTACGAGTCATTATAAATTGAGAACTAGTTTATACCCTATAAAAGTGATATTTGTTGTTGAATTTTCATTCGTGCTCCATTACATGGATTTTAGCACCACAAATGAGCGTGAATATCTTACCCACGATATAAGGATGAAAATAAACTATGATGCCAAACTACGATATCTTTATTACTTCCAGAAAGCACTGTTCACTTGCCTCTTCAAGGTGGAAATCTCCAATAGAGAAGATCTTGAGAACAAATGATTTCACAAGACATCATTTTACAATGCTTTCTACATCTATACATACTAATTCTATCTTCTTAAGAATATTCTAGAGTAGGAACTTTATAGACGCAGAACCTTCTAGTAAGTATTCCTACAATAGTTGTGTTCACATTATTACATAGGCCTTATTTACTAATGATGGCCTTTATTACATAACATTCTACTACTTGATGGTTTATGGGGGTTAGGACCCTAGCATGCCCCCCCCTAATAATAGCCTTGTCCTCAAGGCTTGAGACATGGGAATTACTACAAAATGGTGGTTGGCTCCCATGTGGCATCCTCGGGCCGTGTATCCTTCCACTGTATTAAAAATCCCTGAATGGTGCGCTAACTGAGACGACGCTCTCAATTTCGATTTTTATTATACCATGAACAACAACAATTTTTTATCACAAAATTAATGCTTATTGCATCAACACAACATCACACATTAGAAAAACTTAATTTTTCAATAGACGGTTCTTAGGGGACCAATATATACAATAACTTTGATTTTTTTTTTTTTGCTGTTCCGAGGTATCAACTCTCGTGCAGGGATGATTTTAAGGATGGAAATTTATTTTAAAATGTAGAAACCTTGGTGAATATTACTAATCCTTCATATGTCAACTATAAATGTTTGGTGATATTTTTTTAAATATTCAAATTTCTAAGTATTTTATATAGTTTTTATAAAATTTTGGCGATTTTTAAGGTAAAATCTTTTTATCCTATAGAATTTGGGCAAATCATTTTTAAAATAGCGAATCTCGTTTTTGGAAAAACCATGGAAAATTAGCCCATGAGCGAAATTTAGCCCCTAAAATCATCCCTGCTCCCGTGGAAAACCCTTGGGTACTTCCCCTCATTTCGAGGATGGTACCCAGGGTAAGCCCTATATTCTTCATGGGACAGTGTCCGATCAACAATAGGGCTTGAAGCCGTTACAACAATTTGCTCACAATAAGCTCAACATATCATAAACGATAACAAAACTTGAGTGGGAAGGATAACGCTCCATCCCACAACCACACAAGCTAAACCCAATTGACAAGAGCTTTAATTTTTACCACCCCGTAAAAAACAATTTCAATTTTTATCACACCATGAACAACAACCATTTTTATGACAAAATATTACTTATTATATTAAAATGATATTACATAAGACTTAATAAACAAGTTATTATGAAATGCATACCCACCCTAATTTAAACTTAGGCATCAACATAACCAATGTTCCAACTTAATAGTTACATATCTGAAATCAATTTAGTCTCTTAATTTTTCCAATGAACTTCGCATTTTATAATTAAGTTCACGTATCGTAGTGGAATTGAAAACACATAAATAAATAAATGGGCCAAACTTAGGCCCTCTACCGCTATAATTGGCGTGAATGGACTAAACTTAGGCCCACTACCGCTATAATTGGCGGCAAAGAGAACAGGGTCACATTTGCGCGGGAATCTCATAGCACACCCATGTTGTTTTCTCTGCACAGGCAGACTAATACAAAACCGGGCTCCGCTTCCCCAGATCTACCCCTCATCAGAGTAATTTCGATCCGTTTATCTCCAAATCCTATCAGAACGCTTCAATCCCCATTTGAATGCCAGTCATTCTAAGGTATTTCGCGACCATTCTTATCCAGTATTATCTAATTTCAGATTTAATGTTTACAAAGTCCGTATTCTTCGTGTGAATGTAGTTAGGAATTGATTGCTAAGGATTACAAAGTCCGTATTCTTATTCTTATTATTTCCCTCTTCCGAGACAGGAAACTGGAGGGATTCGAACTCTGGAGCTTGTCGAAAATTTTCAATTATTTTGGAGATGGAGATAGAAGGGTTATCAGTGGTGTGCGCAGGGCTTGGCTGCGCGTCTCAAGATGCCGATGGCAGGCGAAATGGGTACATCAAGAGTGACAACTGTTTAGGTAAGGATCCCTGCGCGCGCGCGCGCGCACACACACACACATAAAACTTTGTATCTGATATTTAAAGAAACCAGAATATGCATTAGGCTACCAGGGTTCAAAAAATAACAGTCTAAAATGCTGTCTTGAAAAATAGAAACTAGAAACTTTTCAGCTTCTATATTAGTAAAGAGATCTTTCAGAAATTGAGATTTGGATCACTCCTCTGAACTCTTGCTCAGATAGATGTCCCTCCTGCAATAACAGTGCTTTTTTAAATAATTGATCTGCTTTGGACTTGAATTCTCTATAAATGTGAGCCAAGGAGAACATCTCAAAATTGCTTACCTCCATAATTTGATTTATGGTTGGAGGTAACAGCATGTTTTAAATTCTGCATTTATTGTTGACCCAATCCAT
>JASDQU010108680.1:187958-198063 GCA_032191745.1 Picea mariana | reverse complement strand
GCAAATCTACCTTTGAAACATCAAACTGTTTTCCTCAAACTATTTGTTGAGCCTCCAAAGAGTAGTTTACCCAAACCTACCTACAAATCTGGAAATCTACTTTTGATAATTTGCAAATCTACCTTTGAGACATCAAACTGACATCAAACTGTTTGCCTCAAACTATTTGTTGAGCTTCCAAAGAGCAGTTTACCCAAACCTACCTGCAAATCTGAAAATCTACCTTTGATGATTTGCAAATCTACCTTTCAGACATCAAACTGTTTGCCTCAAACTATTTGTTGAGCTTCCAAAGAGTAGGCCATGAGAATGAAAAGAGATCATCACGGATTTATCTCAGGTTAATTTTTGCAAGGATTTGGGTCTTGCATATTAATTTCTCAAAACACCAAAAACAAAACATAGCATTGATTTTAAAGAGTAAAACAAGTACGAGTACAACATAGTTTTTATTCTTGCATGTTAATTGGGTTTAACTTAGGTAGTTGAAAATGTACATAGCTTTGATTTGAATAGAAAAATAAATCTCAGCACAACATAACTTTTTATTCTTTCATGTTAATTGGGTTTGATTCAGGTGAAACAAAACATAGCGTTGATTTTAAAGAGCAAAACAAGTACGAGTACAACATAGTTTTTTATTCTTGCATGTTAATTGGGTTTAACTTAGGTAGTTGAAAATGTACATAGCTTTGATTTTGAATAGCAAAATAAATCTCAGCACAACATAACTTTTTATTCTTGCAAGTTAATTGGGTTCAATTCAAGTGATTGAAAGGAGTATTCGTGATGCATCCTACCTAATATCAATTTCTATAAGTAATATGTTAATTTTTTAAAAAATTATTGTAATAGCTTCAAACTCAATTTTTTTTTTTTTTAAATAAGTTTGAAGATAATTGATCCCACAACAGTTTTTACTTATTTAACAAAACCAACCATATGTTACAGGATAGATATCTGCCACTCGGTTGGTACAACTGGAATATCATTCAAAATTTCAAAAGTGAGGAAACATTGTTATATGCGAGATCTTCTTCTTACCAATTTCGGTGAGTACAGAAGATAATCTTAAAATGAGAGATCCAAAGCATCTGAATTGAAGGATTGAATTTTGTGGGGATGTGCGTCACAACAGTCGCTTTTAGATACAACACATCTGGCTAATATTTAAATGCATTTGAATGATATTTGGATTTTATCCGAATCCGTGCAGAGATCCCTTGGCAGAGGATGTTCATTCACAGGATAGAAAATTGCCACATACCTTGGTTGGTGCTAGGTACTATCAAATTAGCATAGATTCAAGTTTGGATACAGAGAACTGAAGAACAAAGAAGTTTTGTGAGTGCTATTCTCTGTGCCAGGAATACAGAGAACTGGAGAACAGAGGCTTTGATCCCGCTCTATTTATTTCCACAGTTGATGGGATAACTGTAGATAGGACTTGGTTTCATTGTTCTTATGTTATAAATGTGGATCTGAACACGCAGGGTGGGTGGGAAATCTGGAAAAGCACAACCAATCAGTATCTCAGGCAACGACTGCGACAACGCCTCCCATGGGTCAAACTATGAACAAATAAATGATTATACTTGGGTCAAGCTATGAAGCTATCCCATGGATGCGGTGCTGTAATATATAAATTATTATTATCTGAGTTGCACGTTGTCGTACTTTGAATCATTCACAATAAACCGGGGAAATGTATGGAGATAGGATTTGCAGAGATACCTTATATGGTTTTATCTTACCAAATAATAAGGTTAAGGGTTGTGAGAAGTTTACCCTTTTATAATAATAATGAAGGGTTGTGAGCAGTTTATTGTTCAGGGTTGTGATTAATATAAAAAATCCTTACTCTAAATTGGGCAATTCGCTGAGAAAACAATGGAAAAACACAAAGGCAACAAGATCTAATGTTGGACATTTTTTAGAAGCAGTGGAAAAGGGGAAAGCGACCACAACCATACAAGTTCCAACCATAAGTGACAACATCACTAGGACATCAAAAGCGCCCACACACATACAAAACACGGTTTTGAAATTTCTATCAAAACACGGTTTCGAAACTTACCTGGCTCCGCAACGATGACCCCGGCTCTGACCAATAGCTGCGCTCGCGACCAACCGCTGCGCTCGCGACAACACCAAACGACCCCGGCTCTAACCACAACTGCAACGACAACTACACCTACTGCATACACCTAACGACACCACGACACAAATTTGCGAAAAACATTCAATAGTCGATGTGTCGGTAATATATAAACAATCTTTCAGCCGAAAGATAGTTCGGCCGAACAATTGTTCGACTGAAAAGTTATTGCTGGAAAAAAATATCCGTCCGACCAAATTTGTACATGCAAATCGAGGGGGCTGTTATTGCACCGTTCGATTTGATGTTTATGTTTTCGGCCAAAAAATAGTTCAGCCGAAAATAATATCTTTCGGGTGAAAAATATTATAAGTTCGGCCGAAAAAATGTTTTTCAGAATTTTGGAGACCTGATTGTCACGAAAGTGTAACCCACCTTCGTGATTTCACCCAGAACTTTTCAATATGCTTACCTTTATCAGAGCACAGAGCTTTCAGATCTTACCTCTTTTAATAAAAAAGTCTCACTTTTGCCTTTCTTAGAGCACAAATATTTCACATCTTACTTCTTTTCTTCAGATTGGACTTATTTTCCTTAGCATATATCTTGTCAAACTAAGTAGAGTATTGTACACTAGAGCAACAGATATACGCATAGAGATTTTATAATTTCAGGTCAAATATTTGCATAGAGCTTCTTCTTCCTCAGTTCCTAGCAATCATAGTTTCAGGTCCTGGCAACGGAACCATTTGTTGGCACAGGGGAAAAACCAGGGTTCAACACTACAACAATGCACCAACAAAACCCTAACTACCAGCCCTTTCGGAAACACTTGCGAAGCAGATGAAGTCTCACCCGAGGTAGAGGCAGGGGTGGTTGCAGGACTCAGGTGTCTGCAACCTTATCTCGGAAACAAATCTATGATTATAATACTTAATAGAGCACTTAGCACCATCATTTCATCATCATTTAACCAATATCTACTTCGCAAATAAAACAAAGCATCGCAACATTCACTCAGATCTAATGTATCTAAGCACTTAGAAAAAAGAAACAGATTAGATATAGCAGATTTGAGCACTAAGCAAGTTCACATAGGTCAGATCTAGCATCCAGGGTCATCATAAGCACAAAGCACAAACAGATCTATCTATCTATATCAAATTACTTAGCAAGTAAAGACATAAACACATCAGAACATCACACAGAGAAAAATAACACAGTATTTACATGGTTCACCCCCACCCTGGGGCTACATCCACCAACTCTTCTTCTTTATTAGCTTCAATCAGTCATCTACATGCACAGAACCACAAAGGACAGGAGATCTGCACACACCTCGTTAGATCCTCCTTCCCCGAGCTAGGTCTAGCACACAGCCGTTCACACTCTATTACAACCACTTGCACTTATCTCTACAAGTTTCTCACAATATGCACAGAGCATCTACAAACCATACTTGCACTTAGAAATTAGCTTATCAACCCCACTACTTATGTCATCTAGATACTTATTTATACTTTACAAAATAGGCCTAAACATGGGTAAACCCATGGGCCGACATCTCATACCCGTTACATATTCCCAAATCCCAAAAATGACCCAAAAAGGGGCCAAGATCCTGTGATCTCTGCTTCATTTTGCACTCAGAATTCGACAGGCTGTCAAAGTCCCAAAATAGGTCAAACTTGACCAAGGATCTCCCAAAACTTGGTCAAGGGCCAACAATCCTAACCACTTGATTTTGGTACGTAATTTCCACCTTTTTGACATGACTTGAGACTTAGGGAAATGGACCCTTATGATTTAAACGTTGCGAACCTTACACCCCTTTAACAAACTTATGGCCATACCCGTTACTCAATGATTTTGAACCACTCTTTTATTGGTCACTGAACTTATAAACTTTGACGCACTAACTATGACTCATCTAGGACTAACTCTAACTGTAAAAAAAATGGTGCTAACAACTGGATCCAATGGGGATGTTATCCTCCCAGTGAGGTAGAAAAGAACAACAGACCAAGTGCCTGACCATTGGGATTTATTTGACTCAAAGACTCTAAAATGACAAAACAAACTCGTTTCCAGACCCTCTTGACACAACTATGACTAAATTCAACATAAACTTAGGGCCTTCACTTCGGGCTTCAATTTTATGTTGATTACTGATTCATAATGCTTTATCTGAAAATAAAAATGGTTATTTACAATGACATGAAGAGACTGAATTTTTTTTCTAAACAAGATAATGTTTGAGAAACCTGTCATTCATAAGTCCCCCACCAATAAGATATCCACTAAGCTCTTGCATCAAATATGCATTGTTCCCATGGTATTCCACAAATATTGAATGGTCCCATACAAACATTATCAAACTTCCCATGCCTCCCTCTGTCTTCATTTCTTTCATCCCACTTTAGTATCGAATCATTCACCTTGAAATCATCTTCTTTGATGTGTTTGTCGAAAATTCTTTTCATTTTATCTTGGTGCGGCTGTGAATTATTGAAGATCTATTCTATCATTTGTTGTGCATGGACCAATTGGTTTATTCTCCTTAGAGCATTGTTTGGTTCAACTTCTTCCTCTTGCAGCAGTCTCCTCACTGGCAGTCTTAATGAGGTAGGAAAGTCTGCCTCTGTACCATATACAATCTGAAAATGTGATGTGGAAATAGACCTTTTAGTGGTGATCATATTAGCCCATAACACATAGATGAGCTTTTTGAGCCAGGATTTCTTGTTTTCCTACAGAAGATTCTTAATCATCCTGGTCAATCTTTTGTTAGATGATTCATCCAACCCATTACCATGTGGGTAATAAGATGTGGAATGGCCCAAATTTATGTTATAGTCACTGCATAATTTCTCCATTTACTTATATTTGAATGTCGTTGCATTGTCGGTAATGATCTTGACTGGACAACCAATTATAGACAAGATATTACTCTCTAAAAATTGAATGGTGACAATATTAGTAGCTTGCCTTGTGGGGACCTCTTCGATCCATTTGGTGAAGTAGTCTGTGGTTTCCAGTATCCACCTATGCTGAGCTGAGGATGGTAGATGAATTTATCTTATAAAATCAAGGCCCCATTGCATAAATGGTGCTTCAACAGAGATAGGATTTAAAGGTAGCGGCTATAACTGTCTTTTCCCATCAAAGATCTGGCATTCATGACAGTTGGAAACTTCCTTGTATACATCAAAAAAAATAATAGGCCAATAGAGCCCCACCCTTAGCATTTTGTGCGCAGTGGTATTCCAATAATGATTCCCGCCATAATTACCTTTGTGAAACTCTTTAATATCCTTTTTCATTTCTTCCTTTAGCAAACAATTTAGTAATATTCTACCTGGATCTTTCCAATACAGAGAATTGTCTAGAAAGAAAAACTTTTCTACTTTCAACTTCAAAAATCTGGATTTGGTTTTGCTCAATCTAGAAGGATCTTGTAAGTTTCTTAATACATAAACAACATCATCATACCAAGGAGAATCAAGAAACTTTTGGTATATCTGTGGGACTACTTCTTCTTGTGAATTTTTCGACAAATCAACAATAAAATCGATTCCCAAAACATCACAATTTAACTGCGCCATTAATTTTTCAAGCCCTTGACCCTTAATCAGCTTCATAGGCTTGATTTTGAGTTCATACTCCAACATTACTGCTATCCATTTTCCCCTTCTCCCTTCAGGATCAAGCTGAGTCAAAATATCCTTTACAATATTGCTAGGCATGTAAGAAATGACATGGGAATGTAAAATATAAGTTATGAATTCTTTAAGAGCCTTCACCAAGGAATATGCTTATTTTTCCATGGTGTCATACCTTAGTGGGGAGTCTCTCAATGTCCTACTAAAATAATCTATGTGATTTTCAAATCTATTCTCATCGTTTTGCAACAAAACACCAGCAATGGTGTGTTCTGAGGCAAAGAAAAACAAGATAAAATATTTTGCACAATTTGGGTTGGCTAACACTGGAGCTTTGGTCAGCGCCACTATAATATCTTCAAACGAATTCCTAGATTCAGGATTCCATTTTATTTCATTTCCTTTCCTGAGCATATTTGTGATACAATTTATGATCTTAGCTAAGTTGGGAATGGACCTCCTCAAAAAGTTTACTTTTCCTAGGAAAGACTATACCTCTTTCTTTCTCCTCGAAGTGTCGATCTTAAGGATTGCTTCCACTCTTTTGGGGTCTATTTTTATTCCTTCTTTTGAAATGATGTGTCCAAACAATTTTCCTTCTTGCATTCCAAAGTTTCATTTTTTTGGATTTAACGAGATGCCAAACTTTATGCATTTATGGAAAACCTTTCTTAGATGTTCGAGATGTTGATCATCAGAATCTGAAAACACAGTGATATCATCCAAGTAAAGAACAGGAACTGGGTTAGCCACCCACAAAATCTTAAGGATACAATAATCTTGGCATCAAACAATTTCCTGGAAATTGGCATCAAACACAGTGATAAGGAAATTGTTTGATGCCAAGATTATTGTGTCCTTAAGATTTTCCAAGTGGGTGGCTAACCCAGTTCCTGTTAGGAAGAAAAGTGTTTTTCAAGTAAAGCAAAATAAACTTATCCTTTTCGAGTTTTGGGTGCATTTTCCTTAACTTTTGTTGAAAAGGTTGGGTTTGGGGTTTCATGAGAATAATGTGTTGTATGATGTTAAGATCAAAGGTTTTTAGGTCATCGTACGTCAAAGCAAAAACATCTTTGAATTCCTTAAACAACTTAATAAATACTATCTTTTCTTGCTCAGAACAACCCAACCCTAAATTAATGCACTATGGGTTGTCTTTAGTTCCCAAATTTACTTTTTCATGTGTCAAAGAGGAACTATTCATTTTACAGTTTACTGATTTTCTGAACTTGTCGTGAAGATCATAAAAATTTTCTAATCTAACCACAGATTTCGGGATAGAGTTTACCATGTCTGATGAAGATTCTAGAGATCTTGGATCTAGTATTACCATAAAGTCACGAAGATTTTCATCATGGGTACCTTCGTCGATCACCGCGCCCTGGAAAGTTTCTTCCATATGCAGAAAAATTATAATCTGTTGATCATCATCGAAGACTCTCCAATTCGTGATGTTATCCGGGACGGACGGTCTGAACAACAGTTCGACGAAAAATGCATTCGGAGATAAGCCTTCTGCAGGAAAAAGTTTTGAAGCAACGTTAGCTAACAAATCAGCTTCCGAATTATTCAATATAGGAATAGAATTTATATTAAATGCGGAAAACTTGTTCATCAAATTCCATACCTCGGTCTGATAGCTTTTAAGGTGCAGAGATAAACAGTGGATAGAATTTTTTACCTATCTAACCACGATTTTCGAATCACCAAAGACAGTCAAATTTTGAATGTTCAAATCTAATGCTTTTCTGAGGCCTTGCAGGAGTGCCTCATATTCGGTTGTGTTGTTTGTACATTCGAATTCTAACCGGCAAGAAATCTGAGTCTTGTTACCTGCTGGATTGATGAGCACGCACCCTGCACCAGCTCCTTCTTTAGATTTTGACCCATCAAAGTAAAGAGACCATATTTGATTTTCGTTGGGTGCATGTGACCACCGGGAGACGGTTGTTGACTGCGTGCACGTCATAATTTTAGATTGTTGTTCCGGGTCAGTGATGGTAGAAGTTTCAGCCATGAAATTGTCGAAAAAAGTATCCATCCCATGTATTTCAGGTGAATTTGCAAAAGGAGTGAATGGTTCATTGGGATCATTTAAATCAGTCACCATGAACTTCAGATAATGTTCACGATTTACCTTGATTCTATTGGGCTTTCCATTCTCGGGCAGCCACAATTGAGACCAATCCATCACAAAATAGCCATGTAATTGTTCCGACCAGTCTCTACTTAAAAACAAACCATAAACTTCTGGAATATCTACAACAATGATATCAATCACTTGATGAACTTTAGGATTAGACAACAATCTTATAAGCACATTCTTTAATTCGCCTATCACTTTAACACTAGTTTGATCAAGCTAGATAATTTTTAAGCTAGATGGTTGAACTTCGGCATTATTCTTTTGACAGACAAACCAAGGCATTACGTTAGATGACACACCTGAATCTACCATACAGTTATGTACATTCCTATTGAAAATTTCAAAAGTCAACAAAAATGGAGGGACATTTCTGCGAGTATTAATGGTGGAAGTTTGTTGTTTTCTACTCGTAGCCTCTAAAACTGGTTTATCTACATTAGTTACATTATTTACAAGAAGGCATCTTTTATCATGAGGCTCGGATGTAGTTTTGGTGAAGGCCTTCTGAGGAATTTTGGGGTTGTTTTGAACACCTTTGTTGCTATTCGAATTGTTATTTTTGTTGTTCTCTGCAATATTCTGCAGCATTTTTTGTAGAAGAAAAGGGAATTTTAATAATTCGTAAACAGAAATGTTAGCCCTAAGATTTTTTAGATCTTCAAACAAATCATAATCTAAACTTGGGTTTACTGAATTCTGTTTAGTCTCAATCAATTTATACTATTTTGAAGGCAAAGTCATCGTAATTTCAGAAGAAGGCTTATTTGTTGTCTTGCTCCTAGTATTGTAAGGGTGGACTGTTTCGAAATTAGCTTGAAAAATGCTATCCGAAAAATGTCCGAAAATGTTCAGAGAGGATTCATATTCTTCTACTATCTCTTGTTCGGCTACCTCTTCAGGAATCTCGAGAGGAATAAAGTTATCGTGTGCTTCTAGGATCGTTTGAATAGCAAATTGTAGGCTTTCTAGATTTAGGCCTTCAGTGTTTGAGTTAGGTTGGTTGGTGGGAAAAGGCTTCCTAAAAGGGGGTTTGTAAGGTCCTTTGCTCGAAGAAGCTTCTTCAGCCGACCTTTTCAAATCTATAACTTGGTTGGCCAATTTCTGAACGACTTTCTGTAAGTTTTCTAAATCCGAACTCTCAGGTTGAGCTTTGTTTTGGGGAGGTCTAGGAAGGATTTTGATTTTCTTCTTAGAGGATGAACTAGTCTCTATCTCGTTACTGGTAGTGTCTTTTAAGCTGAGAATATCTTTCTCGATCTAACTAGCCTCTTCGAAGGATTCTAACAGCGTGGCTTTCTTGGATCTCTTTACCCAAATGGCTATGTTTTGATGTAATGCTTTCATGTAGTATGCAACAATAAGATTCTCGGAAGGCATCGAATTTGTAGGGATTCAGTTCTTTAGTGTTAGGAACCTTTGATTAAAGTATTTGATATTTTCTTTGGGGTTCATTTTTAAACTAGAACTTTAGGAGACTTGTCATCTCCGAACTTCTCAAGGAAACATGACTCAAATTTATCCCATGACACAATGGTGTGGGGTTGTTGGGCAAAGTACCAAGTAGAGGCATTGCCTTCAAAGGTGTAGGGAAATAATCTATAGACTACATCTTCGTGCTCAACACTACGGAGTCTAATGGCTAGCATAAACTTTTTGATGTGATCTTCAGCGATCTGTTTGGAGTCCGGGTCAAACTTAGGGAGCCATTTCTTTGGGTGTTTGGGCAAAGGATGTTGAGGCCCAGGTATGGCCACCGCATCTTGGTCGAGCCAGGGTCTAGCGGGATTGTTCGGATTAGCCATAGGTGTGGGTGGTGTTGAAGGCTGGGATGAGGAACTGCCTTCGTCAGAGGATTCTTCTCCAGAAGAAGAAGGAGATGAATGAGGTGGTGATGGTGGAATACCAGATCCTCCTACTGCAGGAGTGAGGATTGGATTTGTAGGGTTTAAGGTAAGTTCAGTACCTCCAAGTTGTTCTCTGATATTAGAGAAGTCTAATGGTTGATTCAAAGGTCAGTTTGGTTGTCTTATACGGGCTAAGGCACTGTGCGTTCTTATGAGAGATTGATGAACAATCTCTTGTATATCACCACCTGAAGGATTTGGAGTTATTGGTTCAACTGTGATCCGTAGATCGTCGTTTGATGTGGTTGTTGTTTGAGGGACAATTTTGTCGTTTGAAAGACTTCTAGTTATTATA
>JASDQU010108680.1:161017-184434 GCA_032191745.1 Picea mariana | reverse complement strand
CTAGGAAAGACTATACCTCTTTCTTTCTCCTCGAAGTGTCGATCTTAAGGATTGCTTCCACTCTTTTGGGGTCTATTTTTATTCCTTCTTTTGAAATGATGTGTCCAAACAATTTTCCTTCTTGCATTCCAAAGTTTCATTTTTTTGGATTTAACGAGATGCCAAACTTTATGCATTTATGGAAAACCTTTCTTAGATGTTCGAGATGTTGATCATCAGAATCTGAAAACACAGTGATATCATCCAAGTAAAGAACAGGAACTGGGTTAGCCACCCACAAAATCTTAAGGATACAATAATCTTGGCATCAAACAATTTCCTGGAAATTGGCATCAAACACAGTGATAAGGAAATTGTTTGATGCCAAGATTATTGTGTCCTTAAGATTTTCCAAGTGGGTGGCTAACCCAGTTCCTGTTAGGAAGAAAAGTGTTTTTCAAGTAAAGCAAAATAAACTTATCCTTTTCGAGTTTTGGGTGCATTTTCCTTAACTTTTGTTGAAAAGGTTGGGTTTGGGGTTTCATGAGAATAATGTGTTGTATGATGTTAAGATCAAAGGTTTTTAGGTCATCGTACGTCAAAGCAAAAACATCTTTGAATTCCTTAAACAACTTAATAAATACTATCTTTTCTTGCTCAGAACAACCCAACCCTAAATTAATGCACTATGGGTTGTCTTTAGTTCCCAAATTTACTTTTTCATGTGTCAAAGAGGAACTATTCATTTTACAGTTTACTGATTTTCTGAACTTGTCGTGAAGATCATAAAAATTTTCTAATCTAACCACAGATTTCGGGATAGAGTTTACCATGTCTGATGAAGATTCTAGAGATCTTGGATCTAGTATTACCATAAAGTCACGAAGATTTTCATCATGGGTACCTTCGTCGATCACCGCGCCCTGGAAAGTTTCTTCCATATGCAGAAAAATTATAATCTGTTGATCATCATCGAAGACTCTCCAATTCGTGATGTTATCCGGGACGGACGGTCTGAACAACAGTTCGACGAAAAATGCATTCGGAGATAAGCCTTCTGCAGGAAAAAGTTTTGAAGCAACGTTAGCTAACAAATCAGCTTCCGAATTATTCAATATAGGAATAGAATTTATATTAAATGCGGAAAACTTGTTCATCAAATTCCATACCTCGGTCTGATAGCTTTTAAGGTGCAGAGATAAACAGTGGATAGAATTTTTTACCTATCTAACCACGATTTTCGAATCACCAAAGACAGTCAAATTTTGAATGTTCAAATCTAATGCTTTTCTGAGGCCTTGCAGGAGTGCCTCATATTCGGTTGTGTTGTTTGTACATTCGAATTCTAACCGGCAAGAAATCTGAGTCTTGTTACCTGCTGGATTGATGAGCACGCACCCTGCACCAGCTCCTTCTTTAGATTTTGACCCATCAAAGTAAAGAGACCATATTTGATTTTCGTTGGGTGCATGTGACCACCGGGAGACGGTTGTTGACTGCGTGCACGTCATAATTTTAGATTGTTGTTCCGGGTCAGTGATGGTAGAAGTTTCAGCCATGAAATTGTCGAAAAAAGTATCCATCCCATGTATTTCAGGTGAATTTGCAAAAGGAGTGAATGGTTCATTGGGATCATTTAAATCAGTCACCATGAACTTCAGATAATGTTCACGATTTACCTTGATTCTATTGGGCTTTCCATTCTCGGGCAGCCACAATTGAGACCAATCCATCACAAAATAGCCATGTAATTGTTCCGACCAGTCTCTACTTAAAAACAAACCATAAACTTCTGGAATATCTACAACAATGATATCAATCACTTGATGAACTTTAGGATTAGACAACAATCTTATAAGCACATTCTTTAATTCGCCTATCACTTTAACACTAGTTTGATCAAGCTAGATAATTTTTAAGCTAGATGGTTGAACTTCGGCATTATTCTTTTGACAGACAAACCAAGGCATTACGTTAGATGACACACCTGAATCTACCATACAGTTATGTACATTCCTATTGAAAATTTCAAAAGTCAACAAAAATGGAGGGACATTTCTGCGAGTATTAATGGTGGAAGTTTGTTGTTTTCTACTCGTAGCCTCTAAAACTGGTTTATCTACATTAGTTACATTATTTACAAGAAGGCATCTTTTATCATGAGGCTCGGATGTAGTTTTGGTGAAGGCCTTCTGAGGAATTTTGGGGTTGTTTTGAACACCTTTGTTGCTATTCGAATTGTTATTTTTGTTGTTCTCTGCAATATTCTGCAGCATTTTTTGTAGAAGAAAAGGGAATTTTAATAATTCGTAAACAGAAATGTTAGCCCTAAGATTTTTTAGATCTTCAAACAAATCATAATCTAAACTTGGGTTTACTGAATTCTGTTTAGTCTCAATCAATTTATACTATTTTGAAGGCAAAGTCATCGTAATTTCAGAAGAAGGCTTATTTGTTGTCTTGCTCCTAGTATTGTAAGGGTGGACTGTTTCGAAATTAGCTTGAAAAATGCTATCCGAAAAATGTCCGAAAATGTTCAGAGAGGATTCATATTCTTCTACTATCTCTTGTTCGGCTACCTCTTCAGGAATCTCGAGAGGAATAAAGTTATCGTGTGCTTCTAGGATCGTTTGAATAGCAAATTGTAGGCTTTCTAGATTTAGGCCTTCAGTGTTTGAGTTAGGTTGGTTGGTGGGAAAAGGCTTCCTAAAAGGGGGTTTGTAAGGTCCTTTGCTCGAAGAAGCTTCTTCAGCCGACCTTTTCAAATCTATAACTTGGTTGGCCAATTTCTGAACGACTTTCTGTAAGTTTTCTAAATCCGAACTCTCAGGTTGAGCTTTGTTTTGGGGAGGTCTAGGAAGGATTTTGATTTTCTTCTTAGAGGATGAACTAGTCTCTATCTCGTTACTGGTAGTGTCTTTTAAGCTGAGAATATCTTTCTCGATCTAACTAGCCTCTTCGAAGGATTCTAACAGCGTGGCTTTCTTGGATCTCTTTACCCAAATGGCTATGTTTTGATGTAATGCTTTCATGTAGTATGCAACAATAAGATTCTCGGAAGGCATCGAATTTGTAGGGATTCAGTTCTTTAGTGTTAGGAACCTTTGATTAAAGTATTTGATATTTTCTTTGGGGTTCATTTTTAAACTAGAACTTTAGGAGACTTGTCATCTCCGAACTTCTCAAGGAAACATGACTCAAATTTATCCCATGACACAATGGTGTGGGGTTGTTGGGCAAAGTACCAAGTAGAGGCATTGCCTTCAAAGGTGTAGGGAAATAATCTATAGACTACATCTTCGTGCTCAACACTACGGAGTCTAATGGCTAGCATAAACTTTTTGATGTGATCTTCAGCGATCTGTTTGGAGTCCGGGTCAAACTTAGGGAGCCATTTCTTTGGGTGTTTGGGCAAAGGATGTTGAGGCCCAGGTATGGCCACCGCATCTTGGTCGAGCCAGGGTCTAGCGGGATTGTTCGGATTAGCCATAGGTGTGGGTGGTGTTGAAGGCTGGGATGAGGAACTGCCTTCGTCAGAGGATTCTTCTCCAGAAGAAGAAGGAGATGAATGAGGTGGTGATGGTGGAATACCAGATCCTCCTACTGCAGGAGTGAGGATTGGATTTGTAGGGTTTAAGGTAAGTTCAGTACCTCCAAGTTGTTCTCTGATATTAGAGAAGTCTAATGGTTGATTCAAAGGTCAGTTTGGTTGTCTTATACGGGCTAAGGCACTGTGCGTTCTTATGAGAGATTGATGAACAATCTCTTGTATATCACCACCTGAAGGATTTGGAGTTATTGGTTCAACTGTGATCCGTAGATCGTCGTTTGATGTGGTTGTTGTTTGAGGGACAATTTTGTCGTTTGAAAGACTTCTAGTTATTATAGGTGAGCAGGTAGGTGGGGGAGGAGTCTTACGACCTCCTCGTGCCATTAATAGTTTTCAGGCCCTCCTTCTAGCGCTATTTGTTGACGGGCAAAATTGACCGCTCGTCAACTGGAGGAGTGAATCTGGTCCAGGGTTGTCTAATTAACCCAAGCCATTTGGATTAATCCATTCTGACGGTTTTAGCAGCTCTGTTGGTCGCTCTAAGTCCTAAAGAAAGAGAAAAATATAACTAAAGGAAATACAATAACTTAATAAATAACAATCGTTGAAAACTATATATACATCTAATATATATTTATAGTTTAACTAACTAATACTTATAAAATAATTATTGTTATCATATGTACAATATATACAAATAATTCTATTTATAATATATATATAATATATACAAATTATGAATTTTTATCTAAATCCGTGAAAATCGAATGTAAATTGATTTTTAAGACAACAATAAAACTATTATCTAATCTTTTTGATTTGTTTTCTTATGATGTTTATATTTAAGAAATCGAATATCAAACTGTCTAATTAAACAAAAGAAATAACAGATGGTAGAAATTATTTCAACTACAGGGAACTTCTATATCTATTATACTAATGAAATCAAATAACAGGCTGACCTGTTATCGCATCCAATGTATGTTCAATGTGTAGCATCCAGTCACCTTGTCTGATGAGGTAAACCTGCAACAGATCTTGAAATTTCTCCTAATAAATGTGAAGCAGTATTGATAGAGTTTGAATCATAATAACAGAACACATAACAGATGCAATCGCAGTAATCTTATGATTTTACAAGTCACCACAATAAGATAATTCTTGCTGTGAGAACTTGCGTATAAACGTTTGATCAAAACTAGAGATAAATCTCTTAATTCAAATTGAACGAATGATTACTGTGTGTTATATCTGAGACATAAAAATATGGATAGTATATAATCTTTAATCATATCAATTGATAATAAACCATGATGACAAAGCAATCATAATCATATTAACAAATTGAAATAAACATGACTTGAAAAAAAACATTATACAGAAAATCTAAAGCTATGACATGTATCATATTCCATTCAAGTCTGTAGTAAAACATCCATAGTCTTACCCCGGGCTGACATGATTAATGTTTAAAAAATAATAGGTTTATATAGGTTTCAGGAAACACAACTGTTCCTGTTGATAATATCAAATCTGTTTCAAAAATATGGGGGATGCAACCTCCCTGATTTCACTAGATATCAAAACTATTAAGAGCCTAATCTATTTACTAAAAACACAAAGTTGATATGGCTGGGAGATCTCAACAGTGCCACATATCTTCTTGGAAATCATGGGATCCTCAATCATCCTGAAAACAAATAAAAATGAGAAGGTTTCAGATATGTTTTCAATTGTCAAATCAAACCATTCGAATTTTTCTAACTGGCTACAAAATCTTACGATTTTGTAGCTAGTTATAATAGCACATGCAATCTTATTCTATAAAAATAAAAGAAACTAATTCTAATAATAAAATAGTTTATCTAATCAAATAAAATATCTTACTTTAAAAACAACAAATGATTATGCTAACTAATTCATACCTCAAATCACAAACCGAATCAAAACATATCAAGAAATCTTGGAGTTTACGATAGCTGTTGCTACCTCTACATTCTTGAAAATGACACGACCTGTATTTTTCAATCGTTTTTCCTTCCCTTGGATGAAGGACTCGAGTATGGTGTTTTAATTTTCCAACTTATTGACTTGGTCTCTTAAATACTTAAGTCGTGACTGTAGCAAAGGCACATCAATATAGTACCTGTCGATCCACAATCGACACTCATCACACTGTGGCTGTAGAGACTGTGCATTGACACTTACAGCATTAAGGGTTGGAGAATCGTTCATGTGAAAGGTAGGCTTACCACAGAGTTGAATGCCCGAGAATTATGGGTTATCCTTTAGACATGGAGGCAGGTTGTTTACATAGTCATAGGGTCTGTCAGGGTAGAGCCCGTATGACACAGAATCTTCTTCAGCCAAAAATTTCTCAATTTCTAAATCTGAGTCCTCACTTACTTCAATTGTGTTGATTGTGTTTTCACAGGTTTTTAATTTATTTTGAGCACTTCGTGAAATCAAACGACCAACCCTTTTATTCTTGAAATTAACATCGATGTTTCCCTTGTGCTTCTTCCCTGTAGGTTTCATAACAGTTTTAGTACAACTCTTTGGGTCTGAGACTAGTCGATTGTCCTGTTGGATAACATTAGGGTAGCTTGAGGGTTCATTATTAGGGGAAAAATCACAGGTCTGGAGCGGTGGGGAAGAGGCCGTAGGGTTCACAAGAGTTTCTATGATAACCCGCTTATCGACCTGTCCCAACTCATGGTCACCGAAACCATTTCGTATGATAAATGAATACCAACGGTCATTTTGGGACTGTAACTGGTGCATAAGGATAATTTTAATGAGCCCATGGTGAAATAAAATCGAATCAAACCTATGCTTCCTAAACCGTTTACCCATCTTATACAAACTTTTCAGCAGAAAGTAGGGCATATTCAATGAAAAACCAATGAAAATCATAAACAAGCACAAATGATATAGGAAAACTAATCTGAATCTTCCTTCACATGTAATGAATTGCTTCAAAATAGCCATTAGATCATGCCACCTAGGTTTTAAGGATGAAACTGGCATACCTCGATCACAACTGGTTACTTTTCGTGAGGTGAACATCAAAGTCCAGGGGACCTCCTCAACTTTTGCATTCTTGAACCATTTATGCCCAACTACTAGAAAACCCATGGCTTGGCTTAAGAACTCTCATGTTACCTCCAATTGCACGTCACCTATCTTTTCCCTACAGCCATCAAAATTCAAAGCAAACTCTTGGGCGACTCGAAGATTGAAACCCTTAAATTTTTCGATGAATAAATGCCAACCGCTCCTTTCTAAATCCTCCCTGGCGTTATCATATGATAGTAGGGTTTGGGGGCCATTCGGCTCGACCCTTACCACTGGAGCCACGCTGAATGGAAGGGACTCAACATAGAACTCACAGGTAGGATTTGGTAGAATACCACAAATCCATGACCCCGAGCCTTATCAAAACAATGTTGTGACAATACAAACGGTGGGCAGAGGCGTTAATCACAATGCGTGGGAGCAAAATTGTGAAGCCTGAGACCATACTTGGGAGTGATGGTATGTTGTACTTCGTATGCCACCTTGGCATTGGGTATGTATTAGGATCATAGCACTTTGAAAACCATAGTACGCGCATTCATAGATTAATCACAAAGGTAAGTGCATCGAATAAAAATTGAATAATTCAAAGTTTCGTGAATCAAAAATCCATCAATATCAATATAAAAAATCGAATATTAATGAACGGAGGTCTTGCACTTATGAAACCAAGGCATGCTTAGTACCAACAGGGTCATAAACAAGGAGTACAACATGTTCATAGCAAGAATATGGCAATTCTATGATAAACCACATGATCAGTTTTCTTTTAATCAAAAATCAAAACAAAAAATGTCAATTCCAGCCGCGTGTTTTCATGCTTACAGTCATGAAAACAAAAATCGAAAAGAAGATATGTAAAAGGCGACAAGTGACAAGTGTCATTTAGTGACAATGCTCATGACAAGTAATGAAAATTTAGAGACCCTGTGTAGGCAGCTTACAAACAATAGAAATTATATTATTGCTGCCAACAGAGGGTTAATCCACACACCAGGTCTAGCTCCTTCCCTGCTAGCAGCTCCATCAAAAATCATATTCCACATTTCATCCTCTGCATCGTTTTTTTGATCTATAATTTCCTTTGTTCGATGCTCAGTTTTGTCTTTGACGGACATGATAGTTGTTGACTTCCCCTCTTCAAAACTCAAGTTATTATAGAAAATAGAGGAACCAACTTAGGTATCAACAGAGTAAATAGGATGATTTTTTGGTTGATTTTTTCTACTCACCATGTACTTGAGAAACACTTCTCTGTACAACCTCCTTTCTTGGCCAAAAACAGGGATAGTAGAATATGACATGTCCATTTGAAAATTTACTTTCAACTTTGCATCTCAAGATCTAGATAACATCATGCCAAATTTCGAAGGGATGTCGACAACCACCATGTCCATGATCATATTTTTCTATGGGATTTGAAAAAATGATACAACCATATCTTTGATAAAACCTAAGAACTTCACCTTCCTTGAGTCAAAAGAAAAAAGATCATTATAAGTTCTTGTAATGTCTAGGCCCAACTCATCCATGACCACCTTGGGAATGAGATTATGTGATGCTCTTGAATCTAACATGGCATTATGTAAGGTCATGTCGTGAATTTTAAGGCTAACATAGAAAGGAGGAACATCATCAACATCGCCACTCTCTTCCACATGCGAGCCAAACAATATAGCAGGTTGATCATCATGTATGTTCAAGGTGTAAGGGGCTTCTTCCATTTTTAGCATTTTAATGATCTGATTTCTACATTCTCCATTCTTGATCAACTCATTAAACAGAATAGAAATATTTATTTTAGCCATTTCACTTTCAAAATTAAAAGGAGGGAGATCTTTTTCTACCTCTTTAATGACCATTTCCTTTATTGCCTTAGGTATTTTCTTTGGGGGTTATTCTTTTGATTTTCCTTTCTCCATTACATCCCTTATTGAATTATCTTTCTTCGGTTGGCTTGAAGAAGGGGTATTTGTCTGAAGTTCCCTTATATGATTCGCCTTTAGAATATTTGCAAGTGCCTTTTTACTTCTGACGTTATATTTCTTCTGAAGCTACATAATAGAATTGTGGTATCCTTTCCTAAACTCTTATGTTTCCAATGAAAACATATCATCATTTTCCTGCATAAAATCATCATGTGCCTCCATAAATTGATCATTTTCTCCTTTTTTATTTTCAAATGAACAAGGCTTAAGCATGAAGTTCATTCCATTTTAGCATTTTACTTAAACCATAACCAATTATGTTGTAGCAACCAATATCATAAGAAGAAACACCATGCACAAGTACACAAGAAGTATCCTAGAAAACCCTTCTCAACAAGGGAAGAAAACCCAACCAGATACTTTGCTATATTCTTCAAGAGAAAGACCTTCACCACCAAGAAAACCTAGCACACAAGAGGGTGCTTGCAAACCCTAGAAGACTAGCGCCCAAGAGAGGTGCACACATAGCCCAAGAAGATGTACTTGATGAAATTTCCAAACTGACACAAAAGATATGATTCCTCAATGGGGAATTTACCTTTACTTATATTAGACTTGACCTGTCAACAGAAGTTTCTTTTGGCACAACAGGGCTGACCTCTCTATCTCATAATATAATTAATATTAACCAGATTAATTATCTTTTACATTAATTATCAATTACATTAAGGTGGGGCTGACCTGTACCCTTTACATTACAATTAGGGTTGTAGGAAGGTTTGACTCTTGGACAATATAGCAAGGGATCGCATACACCCACTAGTGCTCAGCCACTAGGGGCACATCCATAGGGATGTTTCATATCTCTGGATCAATGCATTACATAGAAGAACCACTCTCACTAGTACTCAACCACTAGGATCACATCACTTGTGCTCATCCATAGGCATGTCCACTCAACAGATCTTCTTTCCCACTGCATTACATAGGAGATTCATCTGGAGTTCATCATCCCAACTCTCTTCTCAGAGGAGGCTAATGTATCGTCTTCATCTATGTCTCATGAATATGCACCTATCTCTATGGGAATTCACACGTTCACCTTGTGCTCAGCCACAAGCATGCCCAACTCAGTAGATCTCCTTTCTCACTAAGTTACATAAGAGAATCATCTAGAGTTCTTCTCAACTCTCTATAAGGAGGAGGCCATATCTACGTTCCATATCTGTCTTAGATAGGAACCACACACCCACATCAGGGGCTCTCTCTCATATTTGTGTCTTGGAGAATGTCTCACGCAGTTGTAATCATCAACACTCCCTCTCAACTAGGGAGGCATTCTCCATCAGGCCAAATCTCACATGGAAGCACTCGAACTTTGTCTTGGATGTAGTTATCAGCACTCCCTCTCAACTAGAGAGGTATTCTTCACCAAGCTAGTTTGGTGAAGATGTCTACAATCTTCTCATGTGTAGGAAGGTGTTGCTCATGTATTGATTTCCTCTGCACCATGTCTCTAATATAATGATATTTTATCTCAATGTGTTTTGATCTATCATGAAACACATGATTCTCAGAGATATCCACACATCTCTGGTTATCACAATGAATAATGGTAGGATCCATCTCATGATCAAATAAATCTGTCAAGAGCTTGCGAAGCTACACTGCTTCGCGGACTGCCACACTCTATGCTATATACTCTGCTTCTACGGTACTCAAGGCCACAAAGATTTTTTTCATGTTGTACCAGGAAACCATGGAAACCTTCATGGTAAAAACAACAACCATATGTACTCTTTGTCCATTCTGCATATCCTTGTAAACTCAAGTCTTCACTGGAGGCATATCTCAGGCCATATCTTACTGTGCCTCGTAGACATATCAATACATTTTTTGTTGTTATGTAGTGAGTCTCTCTCAGTTGAATCATGTAATGACTAAGTACAATCACTACATAGCATGAATCAAGTCAGGTGTTAACCAGATACATCATTGATCTAATCAGTTGTGGATCAGTCTTGTCTGAATCATCATCAATCCTCTTCTTCAAATCCATCACTGTGGATTTGCATTATGTTATACTAAACTTCTTTAATATTCCCATTGTATATTTTCCTTGGTTTAGGAAAATCTCATCGGTCCTCTATCATACTTCTTGTCCCAAGAAGTAGTGCATCATACTCATATCCTTCATCTCAAAATCAAAAGTCAAGTTTTACTTGTATTCAACAACAAGGCTTTTTGAATAATTCATAAAAATCAGGCTCTCATCACCAACACTGTAGTAATATAGGTTTGGATCAACAACACTCTTGCTGGAACCCAAAATCATCAAGAATCCATCCATCTGATATAGTTTCCAACTCATGGATGGTAGTACTGATGGAAGTGTATCGGGCTTACTGGATCAAGTTTCTCATCATAGAAAACTCCCTATGTTTGTGAGAAACCTCTGGCTATAGATCTCTCTTTGTATTTCTTGACACTTCCATCAGATGCATGCTTGATATTATAGATCCACTTGGAAGTCATCAGAGACTTCTGGTCTCTGAACAATATCTTATACATCATTATTTTAAGATATGCTGGTATTATTATGTTATGGCATCTTGCCATACCAATTCTCTTGTTGCTTCTCTATGATAAGAAGGTTTAGAATCAACGATGTGAATTATGGATGAAGAGTAGCTCTAAAAATCTCTTTGTTCTCTTGGGATGTGCCTTGAGAGGCTTGCATGTTTCTCTGCCTCCTTTAGAGTGAGCTTAGGAAGGCCTTTTATTCCCTACTGCAATATCTCTGAACATATGAACTAGAGCAACTGGATCGGCTAGAATAATGTTTGTCTCCCTCTAAGCTGCTTAAGAGGGAGAAGGCATTGTCTCATTGTCAATATCCATCTAATATTATCTGGATCTTTGAAAGGCTATCTCTTCTTCAAGGAAAACATCTCTGCTTGTCTTAATCTATCTCTGACGAGGGATGTTGATCTAGAATGTCTTCGAAGATTCACTATTATCCCATAAACGTATCCTTTCTCCCTGAAGGGTCTAGCTTGGACTTCTTCTCTTTGGGTACATGAAAATACACTGGGCACCCAAATATACTGAAGTGTTGAATCTTATGCTTCACTCCGATGAAGGCTTCTTTGGAAGTTATGTTTTTCAAAGTCTTGTGAAAACTCTTGTTCTGAACATATACTGTGTCATGCATGCTTCTTCCCATATAATCATAGAAATATTTTGAGCATGCATTATTGCATTGGTTGCCTCAATGATGGTTCTATTCTTCCTCTTTCTCAAATAGTTTTGACTCCCTCTGAGTCAAGTGGCTCCCTATGAAGGATAAACATCTTCCTTTCTTGTTAACCTGTCTGGAACAAGAAAACAAGAGGAACCAAAACAAGAACATCTCCTAAAGGAGAATAATGAGTACATATCTAGAATCAAAACAATTTAAGGATTATTGTCACAACTACAACACCTACTTGTAATGTAGCAAACTTTAGAAATATAGGTTAGAGGAATGACAATTACAACAATCAAACCCAGAGTCTTCACTTCCAGTGTGTTGTTCCTATGAATGCACTAAGATCCCTCTGGATCCATGACTTCAGAAAAAGGTTCCCTCCTCCTGCAATTTCCCTCATTACAATCATACAATTAATATATATACAAGTGCATACCTGAAGGTGCTGATATGATTTCTCCAATGGCACCCGACTGATCTATGTCCTCTTGACATATTCATGAAGAGGGTAGTCATAGTGTCACCTTTTTGTATCACCTACAATAAGACTTCTTCTTAAGTCTTGTATTCTAGGAACTTTAAGTTTCTTGATCCATCAAGATTATCTTCCATCATAGTTATGTTTATCATAATTTTAGATTCTTAACAAACCCTTGTCAACTGGGCTAGAAAACCTAACGGCTAGGCTAGGCTAGCACTTTTAGGCTTTGCTAGAATTATGATTTCCAAAAATAATCTTTTGAAATATAGGATAACACTGGTGAGCTAAAGATCTCCTTCAATGAGTTGCAAAAAACCTAATTCTAAAATTTCTGCAGAAATTAGCGAAACCCTAGAAACCCTAGGGCCAAAATTTCCACATACTTAGAATTTCACTCTGAGAGTCTCTGGAGGTGCGCTGGAGGATATTGTACTCTCCTATGCAAAAATTGTCCCCAACATTCAAGTATTAGAGTCTGAAACACCTCAAAAATGAGGGTCATATGGATTTTCTAGAAACCCTAGGAGGGTCGTACGGTTCTGCAGAAAAGAGAGAAGATTGACAGATGTTTGTGCAATGGGTTCTTCAAGACCTATGCTCTGAATCCATGTTGATTTTTCAATGAAAAAGGTTTAAGAATGAAATTCATTTCATTTTATAATTTTACTTAAACCCTAACCAATTATGTTGCAGCAACCAAGATCACAAGAAGAAACACCATGCACAAGTACACAAGAAGTATCCTGGGAAACCCTTCTCAACAAGGGAAGAAAACCAAACCACATCCTTTGCTATATTCTTCAAGAGAAAGAACTTCACCACCAAGAAAAGATAGCACACAAGAGGGTGATTTCAAACCCTAGAAGACTAGCGCCCAAGAGAGGTGTGCACTTATCCAAAGAAGATGTACTTGCTGAAATTTCCAAACTCTCACAAAAGATATCATTCCTCAATGGGGAATTCACCTTTACTTATATTAGACTTGACGTTTCAACAGAAGTGTCTATTGGGACAAAAATACCGACCTCTCTATCTCATAATATAATTAATATTAACCAGATTAATTATCTTTTACATTAATTATCAATTACATTAAGGTGGGGCCGACCTGTACCCTTTACATTACAATTAGGTTTATAGGCATGTCTGACTCTTGGACAATATAGCAATGGATCTCATACACCCACTAGTTCTCAACCACTAGGGGAACATCCATATGGATGTTCCATATCTATGGCTCACTACATTACATAGAAGAGCCACTCTCACTAGTTCTCAACCACTAGGATCATGTTCACTTGTGCTCATCCATAGGCACGTCCACTCAACAGATATTCTTTCCCATTGCATTACACATGAGAGTCATCTAGAGTTCATCATCTCAAATCTCTGCTCAGAGGAGGCTAATACATCGTCTTCATCTCTGTCTCATGACGATTCACCCATCTCTATGGGAATTCACATGTACTTCACCTTCTGCTCAGCCACATGCACGTCCAACTAAACAAATCTCCTTTCTCACTGCGTTACATAGGAGAATCATCTAGAGTTCTTCTCAACTGTCTTTAAACAGGAGGCCATCTCTATGTTTGTTGGCAGTCAATTCAATTTTTTCCATTGCCCTATAAGCTGCCCTACACCTATGTCTCTTGAACTTCAAATTATCGTCGCATTTTGCAGATAGACGATATTTTCATTTCTTGCGACACTTGCAAATTGGTCTACATTTAGTTTTCACGACTGTAAGCGTGAAAACTCCTCCATCGTTACTTGAACTGTCATAATCTTTTTATTGATGTTTTGATTGGCCCTTACCTTTGGTTTATCATGATGTGGCTGAAAGGATTTTCGAACTATGCTCATTGGACATTTTTTGGATTGCATGACTTGATTTTATTAAGTTTGTGAGGCATTGAGCATATGGATTTATACATTTTATGACTAGATTGATCATTGATTTCATAAAATGCATAGGGGTTTGGATTAAGTTTTCATATGTATAACATAATCCTTATGATAATTTTCATAAACTCAGGCTAGTCGACCATATGAATTCGATTTGTCACTTTGGTTTAATGTTGATTGATACATGAGCGCATATATAATTTTGGTGTTAACCTATACGATGAATGTTTTATGATAGTGTTGGCATGTGTTGGTTGGATTTTGATTAGTTGTACACATGACTTAATAGATAATCCACCATTACGATTTGAATAGCCATATTGGCGGTTGTACTGCGACCATTATTACTCTTCATGGCGGTAAACAACTCCACCACCTTCGCATGCTTGCGTTAATGCCTACCCGTTTTGGCTAGATTCATTGTTGTTGGTTCAGGTAACGTTGTTACTCTGTGTTGATGAACTCTAACCAAACCATTACCATGTGCTTGCGCCATGGCTCCTGTCATTTGAGATGAACCTAATGGCAGCCAGGCTCTATTGATGTTCGACAGTGCCCACAGTGACCTTGAGGAATTTGGATGGCTCCCATTCATATAGAAATTCAAAGGGTTTGATCTTTGTGTTGCCCGACAATTCGCATTGACCTTTGATGGTTGTCGAGCCAAGGTCGGGGATGTCCAATTGCAAATTGACGAGAAATTTCTCAGTTTAGCTACAGTTTTTCCTGCCACTAGACAACGATGGTCCAAGAATTGCAAAGTGGAAGAGGTCCAGTGGACACTGCTCTTCCAATCGCGTAAGGTTAGCTCCTATGACAAAGGTTTGCCCGCGAATATGCTCGAGCAACGTTGGCATGATTTGCTGATGATAATCAAACAATTTATCACTTGCGAGGGTCGGTATGGTTTTGTTTTCTTACACCATCTTTGTTTGCTTATGGTTTTCATGGGCTATGAGCTTAATATGCCTTATTACTTGCATAGAAGCCTGTTTTAAATGTCTAAGAGATACAAAAGGAACCAGGCTGATAGCAGCCTTTTTCACTATGGGTTGATTAAAATGATTGTTGTCTATCATTTGGGGTTACACGGAGATTGTTGGACCGATTTCCTTACTCGAAATAACTTTGAAGATTCGAACCCTCCACAGGTTGACAAACCTGTGGTGAGCGAGGGTAAGACTGTACCCCCAGTACCCTACAACATCTTATTACCTAAACCCCTACCCGACTCACCTATCGACCTACCTCACTCTGTGACTAAGGATGTTGAGACTGTTAAACCTGTGGGCAAGAAACCTAAAGTCAAACCTACTATAAACACCAAAGGCAAAAATAATGCCCGTTTAATCTCTCGCATGGAGAGGAATAAGCCGAAACCCCCTGTCAATCCTGACCCTATCGTATTGAGATAGGACTCTGATTCAGAGGTTGAACATTTTTTGGCAAGTGAATATCCCTATTCGGAAGGTCTGTGTGCCAAACCCTCATTTGACTTCGTGTCGAACCTACCACCTTGCTTGCAAAATAACCCTGATTACCCTGGCATTAAGCTGCCATGTAAAGCCCCTGGTCATTCATCAAAACCCTCTCCTGAACCTGCAATGCCACCCTGTGATCAATGCGGCTCATGGTTAGAAAGGTATTATCTTGATGTGTCGATGTTGCAGTTAAAGATTAAATCTTTGGAGGACCAAGTCACACTGCTTACCCGACAAAAGGCTGAGCTACTGACCACTGATAAGAAACAGAGGACAACAGGTTCTATTTTGTTTAAGAATGTGGAGTCAGGTACAGCGGTCGTGAATTCAAAATTGGCATAGCCCGAGCAGCCTCACTGGTATGTCTATCACCTGTTTGTATAACAAACTCATAGCTCGTTTACAGCGTGGATTTGCTCTGTCACATTATATGCATTATGTACATAGTTTTGATTGATCGAATTTCATTTCCTAGTTTAGCTTCGATTGGATTTTCTTTGATTCGATGGATTGTGCTGTGGATTTGATTGGTTTGATTTGGATAGTCTGTTGCTAATTGAAGTTGTTTCTATCTTTTCTAAACACAAGTTGTTTCTGGTATTTCGATTTTGAACACAATCAAGTTTCGATTTGAATCGGTTACAATGTATACGATATGGTTGGTAATGATGGTTACTGTTACGGTTCTATCCACATATGACTTTCGACCAGCTCGGATACAGTTTGGATTATGTTTAATATGATTTTGTTTTATATCCACCCAAATCGTGAATTGATACAAATCGTAACAGTTATATCCAGCCGGTTGATTCGTGTTGGTTTTCTCCACCATATTATCAGACCGATCCGTATTGTATTGAATATATTGTTTAAATTTGATTCGAGGAGCGAAAGTGATTATATCTAGGATCACGATTTTTTTCTATAATTAAACTCAGTCGTAATTCGTTTTGATTATTTTCCTAGCTTACAATTGTAATCTCTGTTGATTATATTACGATCCTGTCTGTTGACTATGCAAGAAAACAATCACGAATTTGATTGTGTTGACACTGTTGCATATGATTTCGTTTACACATAAGCGAAGCATTCTTTCCATCTTTGTATATGATTGAAACAACATGAATCTCATGCTACATTCTTATAGCCATATTAATTGGATTATGATTGTGTTGGAATAGATCGTATCACACATGATATGATTCACTATTAATTTAATTGGATATGGAACAGTCTTGTTACTGTTTGACCCGATTTTGTAGTGAAAGAAAAACAGAGTATTCTTACCTCTGTTTCGATTAAATCACTTCTGATTATGTTTCATATTAAATGATAAAATCATTGGAAGCATTATTGATTCGTTTTCAATGTTTATTGAAAGAAAATTGGATTTGATTCTTTTAAAAAAAAAAGAGATTTGATTTTATTTCTATCTGATCCTGTATGCTATTTTAGACTAGCTACAGAATCAAATGATTCTGTAGCCAAGTCTGTAGAATCAAATTTTTATTGTTTTGTCCTTTCTAACTTGTTATTTTTTATCTATTGCAGATGAATTCGAAATTGCAGTGGATTTGATGAGCAGTTAGGGGATATTTCAAAGATTTCACTTGCATTTTAGTTTCCTAGTTTAGTTGATTTTGGGATATCTCCCAGATTATGTAAAACAGTTTGATATTATCCACAGGGAGGTTTTACCTTGTGGAGAGACCTATATATACTTATAATTTTTGTAATAATGTTCATCCTCATTCGTGGGAGAACAAGGATATGGAGTTTTAATACAGACTGAGGCAAAATTTGGTGTTTTGTCACAGCTTTAGCTTCTCATTATATGAATATTTTGTTTCATGTTGTGTATATCAATTTGTATCTGGTTAATGACTACTTTATCTATTTTAATCATGTGCAAATGATATAATTTTAATCACTGTAATCCATATCTCGTTTCTTCCAAGTGTATAAAAGACATAACAATTGTTTAATTCAGTTTCTGAATGATAGGTTTATATTCTTCATAAGTTGAATTATCAAATATAAGTTTTTGCATACCCTTATTGCAGAGATTTATAATCATATAGTTGTTATGATTTTTTTTTATGTCTTGTTTGTCCTGTAAACCACTCAAAGAGCAGTGCAGCTAATCGTTTACGAAAAGCTTTTGGATCAACCGGTGCGAATTTCCTTCCTCCAACCAGCTTCGAAGTCATCATACGCAGGACAAATTATGAGCGCTTCCAGGTCAGTTAGTCACTTGTGTGTTTACTGTTTTTATTAGTAGTTTACTTCAGATATTAGTTTAGTTAGAGTTAGTATATTAGATCGTTTAATTTCAGTAAAAATATTAGATCATTTAATTTCAGCAAGTTTATTTCTTATTCATAAAATCAAAAAATCAAAAATATCTCTGGCTGTCTTAGGACAGAAAGCATAAGAGTTTTACAGGTTTTATTTAAATCTGCCAGTTGTGTATATTGTATATTTGTGAATAAGTTGTATTATAACTAGTAGCTAGACAATTATTTAATAGAGTTAGTGTAATAGTAATTAGTAGAATAGTTAGTGTAATTTGTATTTAGTTTTAGTTTATATAGTAGTTTGTTTTAATTAGATTAGTGTATTAGTTGTTTTTATTAATTTTAGTTAGTTTAGTTTGTTTTATTTGTTTTAGATAGATTAGTTAGTTTAGGTTAGTTTTCTCTGTGGTTTTTCTTAGGACCTTAGAGCGGCCAACGGAGCCGTTAAACCCGTCAGGGTGGTTCATTCCAAACAGCTTGGGTTATTTAGACAACCCCGGACCGGTTCCACTCTCTCAGTTGACGGACAGTCAATTTCACCCATCAACAAATGGCGCTAGAAGGAGGGACTAAACTTAATTAATGGCACGAGGTGGTCGTAAGACTCCTCCCCCCCATAAACGATCACCTATAGTGACTAGAATCCATTCACAAGATAATATTTCCCCTCAAACAACAACTACTTCAACCAAAGATCTGCAGATCATAGTTGAGCCAGCAGCCCCTAATCATACAGGTGGTGACTTGGAAGAGATTGTCCGCCAATCTCTTATTAAAACACATAGTGCCTTAGCCAATTTGAGGCAACCAAACCGTCCGTGGGGTCAACCTTTAGACTTCTCTGATATCAAAGAACAGTTAGGTGACACTAACCTCACTGTGAGTCCTACAGATCCAAACACAAATCCTGCTGCAGGAGGATCTGGGATACCTCCTTCACCACCTCCCTCATCTCCTTCCTCTTCTGGAGGAGATTCCTCTTCAAATGAAGGCAACTCACCTTCTTAGCCTTTCACACCCACTACCCCAATGGCAAATCAGAACAACCCTGCTAGACCCTGGTTGGACCAGGATGTTGTAGCTGTACCTGGAGCCCAACACCCTTTACCTAAGCACCCAGAGAAGTGGCTTCCCAAGTTTGATCCCGATTCAAAACAGATAGCTGAAGATCATATCAAAAAATTTATGTTAGCCATCAGACTCCGTAATGTTGAACATGAAGATGTTGTCTGGAGGTTGTTCCCTTACACTTTTGAGGGTAATGCATCCACATGGTACTTTGCCCAACAGCCCCATACAATAGTGTCTTGGGAAAAGTTTGAGTCATGTTTTTTAGAAAAATTCGGAGATGGTAAACCTCCGGAAGTCTTAGTCATGGATCTTTCGAGCTTAAAAATGAACCCAAAAGAAAAGGTTAAAGATTTCAATCAAAGATTCTTAACGCTTAAAAATCGAATCCCCACAGATTCTATGCCTGCTGAGAGTCTTGTAATAGCTTACTACACTAAATCTCTACATCAAAGTATAGCTATTTGGGTTAAATGATCTAAAAAGGCCACGTTGTTAGAAGCCTTCGAAGAGGCTACTCAGATTGAAAAAGATATACTTAGTCTTAAGGATTCTTCTAGCAACCAAAATGAGACTGTTTCTTCTTCCAAAAAGAAGATTGAAATTCTCCCCAGACCTACACAAAACAAAACACAACCTGAAAACTCTGATTTGGAAAATTTAACCAAAGTTGTACAAAAATTGTCTAATCAAGTTATAGATTTAAAAAGGTCGACTGAGGAAGATTCTTCGAGTAAAGGACCCTACAAACCTCCTTTCCGAAATCCTTTTCCTGCAAACCGGCCTAATCCAAACCCCAAAGGCTTGAACCTAGAAAGTTTGCAATATGCTCTTCAGAAAATTCTAGGGGCCCAAGATGACTTGATGCCTCCTGAAATCCCTCAAGAGGAAGTCGAGCAGGAAACAACTCAAGAAGAAGAGTCTTCTCCGAACATCTTTGGACACTTCTCGGATAGCATCTTCCAGGCTAACTTCGAGATTGTTCACCCTTACAACACTAGGAGTAAGACATCAAACAAGCCTCCTGCCGAGAACACTACAACTCCACCTCCAAAGCCATCTAAATCAGTAGAAACTAAACAGAGTAACGCCGACCCTAAATTAGATTATGATGTTGTTGAAGATCTTAAAAAATTAAGGGCTAACATTTCTATTTATGAGTTGTTGAAGTTCCCATTTTTGTTACAGAAGATGTTGCAAAATATTTCAGAAAATGGCAAGAATGGTAACTCAAATGGTAACAAGGTTGTGCAAAGCAAAGTGTCGCAGAAGACTTCCACTAAAAACAATCCTGATCCTCAAGATAAAGGAAGCCTTCCTGTAACTCCTGTAAATAATAATGTAAATAATGTGAATAATGTAGATAAAGTAGCATTAGAAACTGCGAGTAAGAAACCACAAGCTACAACCCTAAGTACTCGCAAGAATGTACCTCCTTTTCTTTTAACTTTCAAAATCTTCAACAGTTATGTGCATAATTGTATGGTTGACTCAGGAGCATCATCAAATGTGATGCCTTGGTCAGTCTGCCAAAAGATCAACGCTAAAGTAGAACCATCTTCTTTGAAAATCATACAACTTGATCGAACAGATGTTAAAGTTATAGGCGAACTAAAAAATGTATTGATTAGATTATCGTCTAACNAAGATTAACGCTGAAGTAGAACCATCTTCTTTGAAAATCATACAACTTGATCGAACAGATGTTAAAGTTATAGGCGAACTAAAAAATGTATTGATTAGATTATCGTCTAACCCAAAGGTTCATCAAGTTATTGATATAATTGTGGTGGATATTCCAGAAGTATATGGTCTGTTTTTGAGCAGGGACTGGTCAGAGTAGCTACATGGTTACTTCGCCACGGACTGGTCTCACTTATGGTTTTCAGAGAATGGTAAGCCCAACAAGATCAGAGTGAATTGTGAACGTTACCTTAAGTTCATGGTCACATATTTGAACGACCCTAATGAACCATACACACCTCCTGCTCATTCACCTGAGATCCAAGGGATGGACACCTTCTTCGGAAATTTCATGCCTGAAGTTTCACCTATCAACAATCCTAAACAGCAATCCGAGATCATAGCATATGTGCAACGAACAACTTCTATGCAACAGTTCCATGAGCCCGATGGAAGTCAAATTTGGTCTCTATATTTCGACGGTTCCAAGTCTAAAGAAGGAGCTGGTGCAGGTTGTGTCATTATCGATCCGACAGGTAATAAGACATTAATGGCTTGTAGACTAGAATTTGAATGTACAAACAATATCGCAGAATATGAGGCTTTACTGCAAGGTCTCAGAAAAGCCTTGGACATGAACATTCAAAATCTGGTTGTATTCGGTGACTCTGAAATAGTGGTCAGACAGGTAAGAGACTTTATACACTGTCTTTCCCCGCATCTCAAAAGTTACCAGTCTGAGGTATGGAGTTTAATGAACAAATTTTCTGCTTTTAATATAAATTCCATTCCTAGATTAAACAATGTTGAAGCCGATTTACTAGCTAATGTTGCCTCTAAACTTCTTCCTGCAGAAGGATTATCCCCAAACACATTCTCCATGGAGCTATTGTTTCAACCATCTATTCCTGACAATATTACAAACTGGAGGGTATTTGACGATGATCAGCAGATTATTAACTTTCTGCACATGGAAGAAACCTTTCAAGGCACAGTGATAGATGAACAAATGCACGACGACAATTTGCACGACTTTACGGTAATACCTAATCCGAAATCTCCTGAAGCTCTATTGGACATGGTAAATTTCATACCCAAATCTGTTGTTAGATTAGAAAAGTTTTATGATTTTGAAGATAAATTTAAAAAGACGGTCAATTGCAAAACTAATAGTTCCTCATTATCTTATGAAAAAGTCAATTTAGGGACTAGTGAAAACCCTCAGTGTATCAATCTAGGCTTGGGATGTTCCAAACAAGAAAAAGTTACTTTTTTTAGATTATTTAAAGAATTCAAGGATGTCTTTGCATGGACTTACGATGATCTTAAAATGTTTGATCCTAATATTATATAGCATGTCATCCCGATGAAGCCCCAAACCTTACCCTTCCAACAGAAACTGAGGAAAATGCATCATAAACTAGAACCGACCGTACAAAAAGAATTGAATAAACTCCTAAGTGCTAAAATAATTTTTCCTGTTAGACACACTCAATGGGTATCCAACCTCGTCCCAGTGCGGAAGAAAAACGGGGAAATTCGACTTTGTGTCTATTTTTGGAACCTCAACAAAGCATCTGACAAAGATAATTATCCTATCCCTCCCATGGAACAGATCCTTCAACAAGTATCTGGTTCCAAGAGGCTATCCTTACTAGATGGTTTCTCTGGATACAACCAAGTCTTGATGTCTCCGCCAGACCAACTAAAAACTACCTTCCGTACCCCGTGGGGCACTTATGCTTATCGCAAAATGCCCTTTGGATTGATTAATGCTGGTGCTACCTTTCAGAGAGCAATGGACATTGCTTTTAGAGGCTTAATCAATCACTCTGTAGTAGTTTACTTAGATGATGTGACCGTGTATTCTAAAAACAAAGATGATCATCTAGCTCACTTACGAGCCGTTCTACTACGATGTCGTAAATACGACATCTCCTTGAACCCCAAGAAGTCCATCTTTGCAGTAGAACAGGGTAAACTCCTAGGATTCATTGTGTCTAGTGATGGAATGATTATTGACCTCGAAAGGACCCAAGTCATCACTAAACTTCCCCCACCTACCTCCAAAAAATCCATGCAGTCTTTCCTAGGCCAGATTAATTTCGTGAGAAGATTTGTCCCCAGCTTCTCCGAAATGGTCAGGCCTCTCCAGAACCTGATTAAGAAAGACACCCAATATCACTGGGGACCCACAGAAAATCAAGCTTTTAATGACATAAAGAAGGCCATAATAGATGCTCCATCTCTCATGAGCCCTGATTTCTCTCAAGATTTTACACTCTATACTTTTGCCTCTGATTGTTCCTATGCCGCAGTCCTAACTCAGAAGAATTCCGAGAACAACGAAGTACCCATCGCCTTTATGAGCTCTGCTTTCAAAGGTGTTTAACTTAATTACCCAACAGTTGATCGGCAAGCCTACGATGTTTTCAAAGCAGTTAAGCATTTCCGGTCCTACCTTTTGAAGTCAAGGACGAAAGTCATTGTCCCCTACCCTGTTGTAAGGAACTTGTTAGTGCAAAAGGAGTTAGGAGAGAAGAGAGCCAACTGGGTCACCTCCTTGCAGGAGTATGACTTAGAAATCACCCCAGCACAGATCGTGAGAGGCCAAGGATTGTGTAAGTTGGTTGTTGATTCAGAAATAGGACAGCGAGAAGATAGTGATACGTCTAACCTGGAACAATGCGATCCAAGTTTGATTTGTTGCGCACAAA
>JASDQU010108680.1:125035-148268 GCA_032191745.1 Picea mariana | reverse complement strand
CACAAAACCTCGTAAGTCCTTGGTACAACGATATTAGATTTTGTCTTGAACATGGATCAGCACCCCATCACCTTGACCCCACCAAGAGAAGAGCATTGAGACTAAAGTCTGCCTCCTTTCATCTAATTAACGGTATACTGTTTCGTCAAAATTTTGACGGTGTACTGATGCGTTGTCTTGAAAAAGATGAAGCAGAAAAAGTCTTGAGTTGCATGCAGGAGAAGCTGGTGGTCACTTCGGTGGTGATACCACTGCTCATAAGGTTTTAAGAGATGGTTACTACTGGCCTACACTTTTTAGGGACACCCATTCCTTGTGCCGTAAATGTATTATCTGTCAGAAAGCATCAGGGTGGTTGCAAAAACCAACCTTCCCCTTGCAACCCGTTTCAGTCGATTCTCCTTTCCAGCAATGGGGCCTTGATATCATCACTCGTTTCGATATCCCTGATTGTCTAGTCTTTGATAACGCTTCATACTTTTCTTCTCTAGAGATGAGTGAGTTCGCTTTGGAGAAAGGAATAAAACTGAAGTATTCTGCTAGTTACTACCCCCAAGGCAACGGCTTAGCAGAATCAACAAACAAGAACTTGATCAAAATTATCAAGAGAACCGTGGTTGAAAATCACAAGAACTGGCACAATGCATTGTTGAATGCACTGTGGGCTGATAGGGTAACACCCAAAGACGCTATAGGTAACTCCCCCTTTTTCCTCGTTTATGGCAGAGAAGCCTTTCTTCCACCTCACATTCTTCTTCCTTCACTTCAATTGTCACAAAAAGTCCAAGAAGAAGATTGTCCCCCTTTAGAAGGTCGCATTAACGCTTTGATGAAGTTGGAAGAAGTTAGAACCCAAGCTAAGCGTAAATTAGATCAACATCAACAACTGATTAAAATCTGGTTCGATTCTAATTCTACTTCTGATAGGAATTTTGAAGTAGGCGATCTCGTCTTGAAGTGGGACAAACCACACGAAGGGAAGGGTGAGCACACCAAGTTTCAAAAATTATGTCTTGGGCCATTTTTTATTGCTGAGAAGTTGGGTCCTAGTTCCTTTCGATTATAGAATCTTGAAGGGCAGCTTGACACCTATCCGGTGAATGGCCAAGCCCTGAAAAGATACTTCGCTTGATTACTACCCTTGTATACTATGTAAATATTTCCTTTTGTTTATATCTTTCCTTTGTTTTTGTTTTTTGGTTCTGCTTTGGATTGATCAGTTTTTTTGTTTTATGAAAGATATGCATACCTGTGCACTGAGCCATTCAAACCAAGACCATAGAAAAATTTCTTCGCTGAAATAACTTCTAAAAGATTGTACGAACATCAATGATATATTTCTAAAACTGATATTTATGTTGGAAATTTTTGTTGTTTGAAAGAAGTTTACTAATTTCAATCTTTGAGCAAAGTTTGTCATGATCATCTATTATCTTTTTATGCTGTCCCTTTTTCGTAAAGGAATGACTCAAAAAGATTTCTCACTATCATAGTAAGTGTTTTAGAAATAAAACATCTTTGGAACTGAATAAAGGATAGTGTGAAAAAATTCTGATGAGGTCTAAAAATATGTTAAAATATCAAGATTATCAGCGTCACCCCACTCAGCTATATATCTACAAAAGAAAACAAAATAAAATTATGAATAAGAGCTGTGAGAAGTGTTTGTAAACCCACCGGGATACTGAACAGGTTCGCTGGCAGCAGGTAAATGCATGCATGGCACCAAGACAACTTCGTCGGGGTACTAAACAGGCCTGCTGGAAGCGAAGCAATGTCGGGTACATGAAAATCTGTGAAAAAATATAAGAAACCTCTTTAATGTCCTTTATTCTGATCTAGAACTTATTGATAGGATACAGATGTTAGAGTGGGTTAAATGGCAAACCTGTCGAGGCTATGGACACCTGCTGGCAGCAGTGGCCATGACAACAGTATTGAAGATTTTATCATTAATATCGTGACTTGCTGATCTCAAGACTGTTATTAGTTTTCATCTTTTAAGACATCGCTGGAAAAGATGGTAAATGATGATGCTTGTGCAATTTTCTGGTTGTTGTTTTTGAGTTGAAATTTCCTGTGCCGTCCTAATCTGAATTTATTTCTTTGAACAGAGATAACTGCTTCTCCCAGTGTGTCGCCATTGTTGGCAGCTAGTCCAATTTTTTCCATTGCCCTATAAGCTGCCTACACCTCTGTCTTCTGATCTTCAAATTTTCGTCGCATTTTGTAAATAGACGATATTTTCATTTATTGCGACACTTGAAAATTGGTCTCCATTTAGTTTTCACGACTGTAAGCATGAAAATTCCTCCATCGTTACTTGAACTATCATAATCTTTTTATTGATACTTTGAGTGGCACTTACCTCTGGTTTATCATTTTGTGGTTGAAAGGATTTTTGAATTATGCTCATTGGACATTTTTATATGGATTGAATGACTTGATTTTATAAAGTTTGTGAGGCATTGAGCATATGGATTTATACATTTTATGACTAGCTTGATCATTGATTTCATAAAATGCATAGGGGTTTGTATTAAGTTTTTATATGTATAACATAATCCCTATGATAATTTTCATAAACTTGGGCTAGTCGACCATATGAATTCGATTTGACACTTTGGTTAAATGTTCATTGATACATGGGTGCATATATAATTTTTGTGTTAACCTATACGATGAATGTTTTGAACACTATGATAGTGCTGGCGTGTGTTGGTTGGATTTTGATTAGTTGTACACATGACTTAATAGATAATCCACCATTACGATTTGAATAGTCATATTTGCGGTTGTACTATGACCATTATTGCTCTGCATGGCAGTAAACAACTCCACCACCTTCGCATGCTTGCGTTAATGCCTACCCATTTTGGCTAGATTCATTGTTGTTGGTTCGGGTAACATTGTTGCTCTGTGTTGATGAACTCTACCCAAACCCTTACCATGCACTCACACCATGGCTCCATTCATAAGGGCTGAACCCAACGGTAGCCAGGCTCTGTTGATGTTTGAAAGTGCCCGCAATGACCTTGAGGAATTTGGATGGCTCTCGTTCATACAAAAATTCAAAGGGTTTAATCTTTGCGTTGCCCGACAATTCGCATTGACCTTTGATGGCTGTCGAGCCAAGGTCGGGGATGTCCAATTGGAAATTGACGAGAAATTTCTCAGTTTAGCTACAGGTTTGCCTGCCACTGGACAACGATGGTCCAAGAATTGCAAAGTGAAAGAGGTCCCGTGGACACTGCTCTTCCAGACGCGTAAGGTTAGCTCCTGTGACAAGGGTTTTCCCGCGAACATGCTCAAGCAACGTTGGCATGATTTGATGATGATAATCAAACAATTTATCACCTACGAGGGTCGGTATGGTTTTGTTTTCTTACACCATCTTCGTTTGCTTATGGTTTTCATGGACTATGAGCTTAATATGCCTTATTACTTGCATAGAAGCCTGTTTAAAATGTCTAAGAGATATAAAAGGAACCAGGCTGACAGTAGCCTTTTTCACTATGGGCTAGTTAAAATGATTGTTGTTTATCATTTGGGGTTACACGGAGACTGTTGGAATGATTTCCTTGCTTGCAATGGTTTTGAGGATTTGAATCCTCCACAGGTTGACAAACCTGTGGTGACCGAGAACAAAGCTATACCCTCGGTACCCTACAGTGTTCTGTTACCTAAACCGTTACTCGATTCACCTATAGACCTACCCTACTCTATGACCAAGGATGTTGAGAATGTTAAGCTCGTAGGCAAGAAACCTAAAGCCAAATCTACTGCGAATTCCAAAGGCAAGAAGACTACCTGTTTAATCTCTCACATGGTGAGGAATAAGCCAAAACCCCCTGTCAATCCTGACCCTATCGTATTGAGCGAGGACTCTGATTCAAAGGTTGAACATTTTTTGGCAAGTGAATATCCCTATTCGGAAGGTCTGTGTGCCAAAACCTCATTTGACTTCGTGTCGAACCTACCACCTTGCTTGCAAAACGACCCTAATTACCCAGGCATTAAGCTGCCTTGTAAAACCACTGGTGATTCATCAAAACCCTCTCCTGCTCTACCTCAACCCACAGCGCCACCCTGTGATCAGTGCGGCTCGTGGTTAGAAAGGTACTATCTTGATGTGCTAATGCTACAATCGAGAATTCATTCTCTGGAGGATCAAGTTGCAAGGCTTACCCGACAAAAGGCTGAGCTACTGACCACTGATAATAAACAGAGGAAAACAGGTTCTATTTTGTTTAAGAATGTGGAGTCAGCTACAGCGGTAGTGAATTCAAAATTGGCATAGCTTGAGCAGCCTCACTGGTATGTCTATCACCTGTTTATATAACAAACTCATAGCTCTGTTTACAGCATGGATTTTTTTTGTCACATAAGCATGTATTATGTACATAGTTTTGTTTTGATAAATCAAATTTCGTTTTCCCAGTTTATCTTCGATTGGATTTTCTTTGATTCGATTGATCGTGCTATGGATTTGATTGGTTTGATTTGGCTTAAATTGGATACTCTGCTGTCAATTGAAGTCGTTGGTATCTATTGTAAACACAAGTTGTTTTTGGTATTTCGATTTTGAACACAATCAAGTTTCGATTTGTATCGGTTACAATGTATATGATATGATTGGCGACAATGGTAAACTGTTACGATTTTATATATCCATATGATTTTCAATCAATAGGGATACAGTTCGGGTTATGTTCGATATGATTCTATTTCGTGGATAGATACGATTCATAACAGTAATACCCCGTCGGTTAATTCGCATTGGTCCACTCCACCATGTTATTAGTTCGTTTGCAATGAATATGCTGTTTGAATTCGATTTGAGGAACAAAATTGACTTTATCCAGTCTCACAATTTGTTTCTATATTTATATTAGACTCAATCGTGATTGATTTTGGTTATTTACCTAGTTTATATTATGAATTATGTTGATTCTATCACGCTCTTGTCTGTTGACTTTGCAAGAAATTCATTGGGTCGATAGTGTCGAGTATGATTTCATTTGAACACAATCGAAACAGTCTACCTATCTTTACATTTGATTGAATGATATGGATCTGTTGTTATGGCTATAACGAGTTAATGATGGTTGTGTTGAATTAAATTGTATCACCTATGATATGATCTTCTATATTTTTTAATTGGATATGGGATAGTCTTATTATTATTTTGACCCGATTTCATGGAAAAATAAAACAGAGTATTCTCACCCCTGTTTCCATTAAAGTCATTTTTTATTTTGTTTTTATTATTGACTGATAAAATCATTAGTGATTCGTTTTGAATGATTATTAGAAATAAAATTGGATTTGATTATTTTAAAAAGATTTGATTTGATTTCTATTTGATCCTGTACGCTATTTTAGACTAGCTACAGAATCAGATCATTCTGTAGCTAAGTCTGTAGAATCAAATTTTTATTTTTTTTCTTATGAAATACCTTTCTAACTTGTTATTTTTGATCTATTGCAGATGAATTCGAAATTACAACTGATTTGATGAGCAGTTAGGGGATATTTCAAATATTTCACTTGCATTTTAGTTTCCTAGTTTAATTGATTTTGGGATATCTCTCAGATTATGTAAAACAGTTTGATATTATCCACAGGGAGGTTTTACCCTGTGGAGAGACTTATATATACTTATGATTTTTGCAATAATGTTCATCCTCATTCATGGGAGAACAAGGATATGGAGTTTTAATACAGACTGAGGCAGAATTTGGTGTTTTGTCACAACTTTAGCTTCTCATTATATCAAAATTTTGTTTCATGTTGTGTATATCAATTTGTATCTGGTTAATGACTACTTTAGCTATCTTAATCATGTGCAAATGATACAATTTTAATCACTGTAATCCATATCTGGTTTCTTCCAAGTGTATAAAAGACATAACAGTTGTTTAATTCAGTTTGTGAATGACAGGTTTATCTTCTTCGTAAGTTGAATTATCAAATATAAGTTTTTGCATAACAGGTTTCCCTTATTGCAGAGATTTATAATCATATAGTTGTTATGATTTTTTATGTCATGTTTGTCCTGTAAACCACTCAAAGAGCAGCGCAACTAATCGTTTACAAGAAGCTTATGGACTAACCAGTGCGAGTTTCCTTCCTTCGACCATCTTCGAAGTCATCATACGCAGGACAAATTAGGAGCGCTTCCAGGTCAGTTAGTCGCTTGTGTGTTTACTGTTTTTATTAGTAGTTTAGTTTAGATATTAGTTTAGTTAGATTTATAGAATTAATATATTAGATCGTTTAATTTCAGTAAGTTTCATTTCTTAATTCATAAAATCAAAAATCAAAAATATCCTTGGCTGTCTTAGGATAGAAAGAATATGAGTTTAACAGGTTTTATTCAAATCTGCAAGTTGTGTATATTGTATATTTGTGAATAAGCTGTATTATAACTAGTAGTTAGACGGTTAATTGTTAGAGTTAGAGTAATAGTAATTAGTGGTCAGTATATAGAATACTTAGAGTAGTTTATAATTAGTTTAGTTTATTTAGTAGTTTGTTTCAATTAGATTAGTGTATTAGTTGTTTTTATTTAGTTGTAGTTAGTTTGTTTTAGTTTGTTTTAGTTTGTTTTGTTTGTTCTAGATAGATTAGTTAGTTTAGGTTAGTTTTCCCTTTGGTTTTTCTTAGGAGCTTAGAGCGGCCAATGAAGCCGTTAAACCCGTTAGGGTGGTTCATTCCAAATGGCTTTGGTTATTTAGACAACCCCGGACTGCTTCCACTCTCTCAATTGATGGACGGACAATTTCTCCCGTCAACACTAGGTCCACTATATTATTAAATAATTCCTAGGTAATCATTTGGATAGAATAAAGTAATGATGGATTTCTAGAAGGTTCTACCTAGTAGAATATTCCTTCTCTAGAATGTTCATAGTAGATATAGAGAATGTTATATAAAGAAGTGGAAGCAATGTATTGAAGCATAGTGATGAGTATAGTTATTGTAGCAAGAAATGATTTCTCGAGGAGGTATATCCTTCCGTGTTAGGGACCTAACTCCTCACATAAGTATAACAATATATTCCTATGTAATAAAGGTCAATATTAATAAGGCCTTGCAATAAGGTAGAATAAGTCAAATGTAAGAAGACCTAATAGACGCTTCTGCTTCTAGAAGGATCTTCCTCTAGATGGTTCATCTGATAGAAATATTTAGTATAAATAGGAGTTGAGGGTATGAGAATCCTATATTGGATATTATTGTAATATAACTCTGCTCGACTAGAGGTTTCCCCCTCGAAGATGCTCGTGAACATTGCTTTCAGAATAAAAGTGCTCTCTCTGGTGTTATTTTGATATCATATCAGTGTTATTGTGGTGTTATTCTAGTTATATTGTTGTTTATATTCCATTTATAGAATTTTATTTATGTTCTGCATACTTTTTATATATGGAATATTACAAGTGGTATTAGAGCACTTTCCTTGGCAGAAATTGTGGGTTAAATTTTTTTTCAGGGTAGAGACGTATTCCAATGTCTTTAAGCCATAGAGATCTGTCGTTATGCACATAAAACCATGGCTGAGGGATTCATACACACATTAAATACAAGTGGTACTTAAGTGGACATCTGTTGGCCACCCTTGTAACCCCTGTTGGTACCCCTTCGAGTGGTAGTGCATCAGACAACACTTGTTTATGGATAGGCTAAAATTTCCTTAAGCCCTCTTTAGATAAACCGATCGACCGCTTGACTGTTATAGTTCCACTAATAAAAACACTCGAGAAGATACTCTCTAGTACCTGGGTAGTTGGGTAGTATAGCCAAGGGCATGGTCTAGCCTCCTTAGTTGGTTCCCTTAGATATTGGGTTGAGTAATATTGTTGGACCCCACATGTATATCAAAGAGATATAGCAGAGGGAAAACCCTTTTCTGTAGAACCCTTGAATACATAACCCTTAGGGACAAAAAAATAAAATAAAAACACACAAGATCTATTGTTGCACAACTGTGTTCGGGTTTCCAAATAACTACACATTTCTTGTTGGTTAAGAATTTGGGCATTTCATCACTGTAGTATTCTTTAGACCGGAGTATAACTCCCGAGGTGTAAACTTTTGCACCATTATTTGAGACCTATTCCATTGGATTTATCTCTTCACCCTTATCACATTCATACATATCATTTTACAACAAAATTTTTGACCCCACCTACCTCATTTTAGTTACCTCGTCATCATGGCCCATAGCCTGACCCCATACCCGTAGCTAAGACTTTGAAGCTCGCTTCAATACCTTGCAATCTATTTTCACAGAGACCCAACAAGAAGTGAAACAACTCAGTTCCAATGTTGCCACCATCAATACAAACATGCATTCCTCCATCATTGCCTCAATCAAGGAGCTCAAACAAGACACGAATGACCATCTTGAATCTGTTGTTTTGATGATTTGAACCAAGCAGCATATCCCTGCAGATAACCCTTTATCTGACACACCTCTACATAATGAAGCTGAAACTTCCTCTCATTCCCATAATTTTCAGCGCCATCACTTTCAGTGTGACCTACGCCTTCCGCAGGTGGATGTGACCAAATTTGATGGCTCGGATCCCACTTGTTGTGTAACCCAAATGGAACATTATTTTTCTTTATACGACATTATAGATGACTTGGCCAAACTCTATTATGGTCTTCTCCATCTAGATCAAGAACGTTCGTAATGGTGGCAATGGGGATAAACTTCTCGTCAAGGGTATATTTCTTGGACACACTTTCTGGAAGAGATTTATGAATGCTTTGACACTGACACCAACCATTTAGGTCCGTTGAAAAATTTGAAACAATCTGGAATAGTGGAATACTTTATATATTCTTTTGCGCGACTGGATTTTTAGACAAAGGGCATGTGTGATGCCTTTTTCTGAGAATGTTTTATCAATGGCCTCAAGGATGAGATTTGTGCCCATGTCCCGATGGCTCAACCTCAGAGTTGAGTGGAGGCTACTAAAAGAGTTAAATAAGAACAAGAGGTTGTATCTTCTCAAAACTGAAAACACTCCTTTATTCCTCGTACTAAACCAGTAAATCCAACTACTTTGTTTGCTCCACTAATGATCCACAAATTGACCAAGGCTGAAATTGTTGAATGTCAACTCAAAGGCCTTTGTTATAATTGTGATGAAAAATATTTTTTGGGCCACAAGTGTAAGGAACAAAATCTTTTTATGGCCATATTGGAGGATATTTTGGAAGAGCATGTTGAAACTCCCCTTGTGTCTGAGTCACCTTAAACCACTGACATAACCCCTCCGTCAGAACTTCATGAAGTAGTACTGGTCATTTCCCTAAATTCTCTCACTGGCTTCTCTGCTCCCCAAACCCTCAGGCTAATTGGTTACATCAAGCATGGAAAGGTCATCATTCTTGTTGATAGTGGAAGCACCCATAATTTTATTCATCTCCGCATTGCCCAATAAACACATTTCTATATCCATGCAGTCAATAATTTCCAAATCATGATTGCCAATGGCGGCTCCATGAAATCTGGAGGGTGTTGTGAAAATTTGCATCTCCAAATTGGTGACTACCACCTGAAATCCCATATATTTTCTAACGACATGGGAGGTTGTGACATTGTGTTGGATGCAGACTCGATAAGGACTTAGGGTCTGATTCTCATGGATTTTAAGGAATTAACCATGCAATTCGACCAGGATGGCCAACAATATAAGTTCTCAGGCATCACCATCAGTTCACTAGAGATTATTAGTTCCCATCACATGGAAAATATGCTAAAAAATGGTCATTATGGCATTATTTCCCAACTCCATGCCATACAAGAAACTGAGACACCCTCGGTGGTGCAAGACCTCCAATCCATCCTCTCTAAATATCAAGTGGTATTTTCCACTCCCCAGGAACTCCCTCCTTCCCATGGTGTTCATGATCATTACATTCCCCTTGTACCAAGAAGCCTTCCTCCCAATATCCATCCCTATTGCCACCCCTTTTCCCAAAAATTAAATTGATAAAATGGTTCAGGAACTCCTTAACGTAGGTGTTATCCACCCTAGTACGAGCCCATGCTCATCTCCTATGGTCATGGTCCTAAAGAAATAAGTTTTTTTGTGCATGTTTCCTCACTTCTGTGCCCTCAACAAACTCACCATTAAAGACAAATTTCCCATTCTTGTCATTGATGACCTCTTGGATGAATTCAGTGGTGCCCATTTCTTTACTAAACTTGATCTTCATTCTATCTACCACCATATACATATGAAAAAGTCAAACATTCCTAAGACTGCCTTTAGAACTCATGATAGACACTATGAGTTTTTGGTCATTCCCTTTGGCTTGTGTAATGCCCCCTGCACCTTCCAAAGCCTCATGAATCATGTCTTATGTCCTTTTCTCCATCATTTTGTCTTAGTTTTCTTTAATGATATCCCCATCTATAGAAAAACCTATACAAACCATCTTTATCATGTGGATCAAGTTCTCCATCTACTCTCTCAGCACCAACTTTTCTTGAAACAGTATAAGTGTGCTTTTGGCAAATTATAAGTTGAGTAATTGGGTCATCTAGTTGGAAAAGATGGCGCCAAGGTGGATCCTAAAAAGATTGAAGCTATGCAAGAATGGCCTCACCCAAAGACTCTCAAAATCTTGCATGGATTTGTGGGCTTATTAGGTTATTATCGCAAATTTGTTTAGAATTATGGAAAGATTGTAGCACCTCTCACTGTAGTCCTAGAAAATAACTCTTTCACTTGGACTCTAGTAGTTGCTCAATCTTTTCAAACCTTGAACATCACCATGTGCACAACTCCAGTCATGGCCCTTCCTAATTTCACAAAGACCTTTGTCCTAGAATGTGATGCTTCAAGGAAAGTGATTGGTGTTGTCCTTATGCAAGAGGGTTGGTCTTTGGCCTTTACCAACAAATAACTATCTGAATGAAATATGGGCAAATCAATCTATGAAAAGGAAATGTTGGTTATTCTGCATGTCGCTGATTTGTGGCACCCTTAACTATTGGGGAAACGCTTCCAAATTAAGACAGACCATCAAAGCCTCAAGTATTTTTTGGAACAACGCATTTCCTCCCTAGAGAAACAAAGATGGTTGACTAAGCTCTTTGGATTTGATTATGAGATCATTTACAAGAAAGGAAAAGACAATGTGGTTGCGGATGCACTTTCCCAAAAATTTGAAGATGAAGGATCCCTTTTTTCTCTCTCCTTCATTGTGCCAGATTGGCGCCAAGCTGTTCTCCACGAATGGCTACCTGATCCCAAAAGTTTGCATCTAATACAACAATTTTAGTCCAATTCTCCAGTTTCCCCAGGGTACTCTTGGCTCCATGATGAGCTTTGATACAAAGTTCATTTGTATTTAAGTAAACAATCAAAACTTAAATCCACGGTACTTTCCGAGCTTCATGCTACACCCATAGCTTGGAACTCCGGGTTTACCAAAACCTATGATAGGTTCAAACATTATTTTTTTTGGGATGGTATGAAACAAGACATTCATAATTTTTTTTTTCGAATTTGATGTGTGTCAATGCAACAAGGGAGAAACAGTCAAATCTCCTGTCACACTACAACTGCTTCCGATTCCACCTGTTATTTGGAGGGATATCTTTATGGATTTCATTACAGGCTTACCCAAATTGGGAAATAAATCATTCATCATGGTGTTTGTTGATTTCCTTTCCAAGTATGATCATTTATGTGGTCTTCAACACCTATTTACAACATCCATTGTGTCTCAACATTTCATGCATCAGGTCTTCAATCTTTATGGCATTTCGTATTCTATTGTTTCTGATCACGACCCAACTTTCACTAGCAATTTTTGGCAAGAACTGTTCAATCTACAAGGCACCCAATTGCATCTTATCACAACTTATGATCCCCAGACTGATGGTCAAACTAAAGTTTTCAACAAGTGTTTGGAAACATATTTGAGGTGTTTTTCATTAGAAAATAAAAATCAGTGGGTTCAATGGTTACCCCTAGTTGAATGGTGGTACAACACTTGATACCATACAACTACCCACATGACTCCTTTTGAAGAGGTATATGGAAAAAATCCACCTTTATTTCTCTTGTACTTATCAGGTGTCTCGAAGGTCCAGGCAATTGACCAAATGCTTATATTTTGAGAGGCTATTTTCTGTACCCTCAAAGAGAATTTGGTTATGGAAGAGAATCGCATGAAGCAACAAGTATATCAAGCTCTCTCTGAATGTTAATTTCTAGAAAGGGATCAGGTGTTTCTTCGACTGCAACCTTATAAGAAAAATTCCGTCAAGGTCGAGCATTGTCAGAAACTGGAGCCCAAATTTTATGGTCCTTATACTGTTCTCAAGCATGTGGTACAAGTAGCCTAATAGTTAGATTTTCCCAATTATTCTAAGATACATCTTGTTTTTCATGCTTCATGCTTAAAGAAGGTGATTGGAACTAGTGCCATATTCAAACCAACCTTCCCAAGTTGGACAAAGAAGGATCCTTTTGGCTATAGCCACAAACAATTTTGGATCAGCATGAGAGTCTCATGCATCAACGAACCATCAAGGAAGTGTTAGTCCAATGGAAACATACAACTCCAACAGATGCCACTTGGGAAGCAACTACCATTCTGCAACAATTTCAACATCTCAAGCCTTGAGGAAAAGGTTGTTTTTATGGGGGAGGACATGTTAAGGACCTAACCCCTCACATAGGTATAAAAATATTTTATGATTTAATAAAGGTCAATATTAATAAGGCCTTGCAATAAGGTAGAATAAGTCGAATGTAAGAAGACCTAATACAATCTTCTACATCTAAAAGGATCTTCCTCTAGATTGTTCCTTTGATAGACATATTTAGTATAAATAGGAGTTAAGGGTATGAGAACCCTATCTTGGATATTATTGTAATAGAGGTCTTCTTGACTGGAGGTTTCCCCCTCGAAGAGGCTCGTGAATATTTCTTTCAGAATCAAAGTGCTCTTTCTCTTGTTATTTTGATATCATTTCAGTGCTATTGTGGTGTTGTTCTAGTTATTTTGTTGTTTATATTCCATTTCTAGCATTTCATTTCTATTCTTCATACTTTTTATATTTGGAATGTTAAATTCCCTAAGGATTAATATATGGTGTTACCCTACCTCAAAGATTTTGACTATTTCTTGTGTTCAATATTTTGGTGAATGGTTTGGTGTATTCTTGTTGAGATTAAGGGTTCTTACTGAATTTATATTTTCATATATATTCAGGTATTGTTGCATGTGCATAAAAACCTTCCAATTTTCTTGCCTTAATGTCTCTCTAAGATGAGAAATTGGCCCCCCCTCCAATTCTTCCTATCAGTACCATTTCCCACTCTATGTCTTGAAGGCGGATAAGCCTATGTTTTCCTCTCACTCTCCCCATATTTTCATTTGGAGATTCTATTCCAATCAACCTATCTCATTCACACTTAAACAAGTTCCCTCTTCATATGTTGACACATAGTGTATCGAAAAAAACATCCTTCTAAAACCAGTGGGTCACATAAATGTTAAGAACCAAATATTAAAATAGCATAAAAACCTAAGGATACAATTCATACCTTTTGTGTGTGGCACATCATGTAGATCAAAGAACTTGTCCATATGGAGTATCCATGTGATTGGATCCTTCCAATCAAACTTACTCATATCGATCTTAGGAAAGTGGTTGGTATTTAACAAAAAGATGGAGTTTCTCTAGCCATCATTGATCTTCCTTGTGTCCTCATCATGAATTTCATGGGATACATTGTCACTTTTAGGTGGCCTCTCTATTAGAAATATTTTGAACCCTTCCATGATATCCCCTTTTAATCCATGCATCTTAGTATCCATCATCTCTTCTAGTTTAGCTTTAGTTGAATCCATCATCCTCACTCTGATGGAAAAAATGAGATAGCGAACAAATGTCTGGAAGGCTACCTTTTTTACTTGTCTCTTATAAACAAACACAATAGTTCAACTGGTTTCCCTAGGTAGAATGGTGGTATAACAATTCATTTCATACTGCAATAAAAATGACACCATTTATGGCACTTTATGGATATCACCCACCATCCCTCACTTCTTCTATAAAATAAAAATCTAAGGTTCAAGAAGTGGAAGATCACATTGAGGATCAACAACAAGTTCTACAACTCTTAAAGGACAACCTAACCATGACACAAAATCACATGAAAAAACAAGTAGATCAACATCACAGTGAACAAAGTTTTGAAGTAGGGGATTGGGTATTTTTAAGAATACAACCATAAAAACGGATTTCCCTCAAGCAAGATAAGAAGGATAATAAATTATCATCAAAGTACTATGGCCCTAATAATGTCTTGAATAATATCAATACTATGGAATACAAATTGGAGTTGCCTGCATCTTCACGAGTACACCCAATTTTTCTTGTTTCATGCTTAAAGAAGGTTATAGGTGACAAGATCCCAGTTCAAACTATATTTCCAGAACTTGATGAGGAAGGAAAAATCATATTGGATTCTAAATCTATCACTGACACAAGAATTCACCAGTTGAGGAATAGATCAATTTCAGAGTATCTCATTAACTGGAAGAAACTACCTACTGAAGATTCCACGTGGTAATATGAGTCTTTTATACAAAAGCATCCAAAGATACTCAAGAATTGAGGAAACATTTGTATGAAGGGCAAGGGCATGTTAATCCATAAATCGTGGCACATTACCCCTTATTTGGGACTTATTACATTAACATTGTTATTTTATTTATGTCATCTTGGGTCCATTAGTTGTAATTGTAACTCCTAGTCTCCTATATATATCATGGAGACCTTTTCATTTTGAATCATCTTGTATTTTGTGAATTCATATTTTACCTCTCACTAATTCTGAATAGGTTAGTATGGCCCACCTTGATTTTGAGATTCTTCTAAACATTTGTGGTGACTAAGAGATTCATTCATAATTATAAAATTGGTCACTAATCACCTACCATACCAGACCTACTTCACATTACACTCGTAATCAAGTTTGTGGTGTCACCAATAGCTTTCATCACACTCATCATACTGACTTGTTCAGTTTGCATTTCTTGAAAATTGTAACTGAATTTGGATTGTGAAAGCACTTTCTAGCATCGTATGGGTTAAAATCAACACATTTTTGTCTTTCATTGGCTCTGAAACACACCTTGGAATAAATTTGGTCCTCCAAGCTCTGAAACAGTACTAAGCGCTCTCAACGTTAGTTCGTTGTTTTGGCGGCTTTATAAATTTTGTCTACTGATGCATTACCTCAGTTTCAGTGGATGAAAAAAAATCCTATATAACATAGATAGCATAACAATAGACATAATCTAATTTGGGTGAATTTTCATGGAAAGAAACACCCGGAATTTCATTAAAAAATGCCTTGAGTGCAAATTTGTGGTGTCCATAAAAGTGAAGTTTTTATCCCTAAAACAAGCTAGTTGTATTATTTCTTCTATTTTTATTCCAATCCAACTAAAGGAATAAAAATCCGATGCCTCTGGGCATCGAAGCTGATCACCTAAGGAGTCTCATCCAAACTAGCCTCATTGGTCATTACACAAATAAAATGATTGAATATAACAATTAGTAGGCTTTCTGGAAGCACCTTTCCACTTTCCTCATGGCACAAAACATGGTTCCCCAATCAGAGGCCATATGAGAAAGTTATACTTGTTTGAATCATCCTCCAATAGAGTGTGCATAAGACTTAATGGTTTTCACCTCCACACAAAAGCAAAATTATAAATGCCTCAGGTAAAATGTTTATGTTTCTAAAATTGATTTAATGTTAACGTTTCAAATGTATGATTATACATATTGTATATAGTATATGTTAAAATAAAGACAAAATTCCATAAAAAGAAGAAAGGTAACAAAAAGACAAAAATATATTAATTGTTAGTATTAACAGTGCACTCCAGAGAAACCAGTTTTGAAGACAATGCGCATTGGAAAATAATGGACAGACACAAAAAGTGGAGCATGGAAGAAAATGTGAAAAAGTGACAGTTGTTAGTGTAAAACAACTGTGAATACATCGTCCCGCTATAAATTCAAAAAATGAGGGAAATGTGGTCATTTTCATTTTTTCACTAAGGAGAAGAATGAACAGTGAGAGTTGAGTGCGAGAGGGTGAAAAGTGACAAAATAAAGTGGAAATTTATGATCAAAAGTCAAATTTCAATAGGATGACACCACAGCAAGTCAGAGCACCAAGAAGAACCGGGTGAAACACGAGAAGTACTGCTCGGGTGACACAAAATGGGATGCAAGAGATGCCCACAATCATAGACGTGGATGATAATTGACACACCGAAGTATGGACCTAATACCATGCATATGGAGGAGGAACAAAACCCAACATAGGAGGCCGAGTAGCTGGAGGAGGATGTAGAGAAAAAAAAAATTCAACACATTCGGGCGAAAAGGGCCACAATAGGGAGAAAAGGCCACATATTCAGCACAATAGGGCCTAGATACAGAAGTAGAGAATGACACAAATCGATAAGGAATACCATAGTTTGGGGTGTCATCCCCCCAAGTGAAGAAGAAGGCATGAGCTAAGAGCAGTGCAAAAGGAATATTGCGCACACGGGAGGAATTGGAAATCATGATGCCATAGATACCTAAGGGAGTGAAGGTCGAGGATGAGATGGTGGGAGGAGAAGATACCATCAAATAATCTAATCATTATTTTACAAATGCAATTAAATTCCTATATTTTGTGCCACAAAACTATTTGGAGAGCAGGGGAGATGACCCATCAGGCACACCACTGTTGGAGCATGTGCAGTGGATCTTGGGGATCTACAACATAGGAATAATGAATTTACTCGATATACTGCACTTCATGCATTGTAAACACATCAATGGATGTGTAAAGAAAATCGTAGAAAGGGTGCATGGAGGAATTATATGGATGGAGAGGCCAATACCTATCAACGCTAATTTGATCGTAGCAATAACAGGGCTACCCATGAATGGGGAGAATCTACAGAAGTACTTAGAGGAAAAAACTAAATAAAAATCCATCTCCAATGAAATAAAGGAAAAGTATTGTGTGGAGACAAGTAGTAGGGGAATCAGGATTAGTGACATCAACGATCCTGCAATGAGGATTGCGACAAGGATGTTATGTTGCAAATTGATGTGCAAGTGCAGAAAGGAGGAAGTACATGCAAGAGTTGTAGCAGCTACAACGTAGTGCATGAAGGGGATATCGATGAGTTGGGCCCCTTATCTACGTAACTCATTCTTGGAGGATTGAAAGGACATGTAGGATTGGGGATCTTAGTTCCCCTACTCATGGTTACTCATCCTCATTTCCTTAGTAGGATGGAAAGAACCAACATATAATATGTTCCTGCAAAGGACAGGAAAGTGTGGCACAACCCGCCACACGCCACTGCGAAGAAAAGTAGAGCCAAAGGAAAAGAAAATAAACAATGACATATTCTCTTTGTACTAGATGGAGATCCAGAACCGTTTATCAAATACATGGAGGACTTCTCCAAAAACTATCTAGGAGTTTGGACAGATAGTAAATTTCCAAGCATCATGCCATAGCATGTGGCTATAGGAAAAGAGGGATCCAACCAAGGGGTGGCTACAGTTGATTTACTATGCGACAATGCAAGACAACCAGATGGAGTTCAAGGAGTGGCCTAAGGACTGGAAAGTTCCAGTGATCCAAAAAACAGTGCCAATAATACAAAATCATATGCAGGGTAGAATAGTCCCCACACAAAAGAAAGGAAGGAATGATGCCAGTAATAAGAAGAATGTTGCACAGGGCCAAGTGGGGACAAGAAACCCCATTCAAAAGAAAATAAGGACCCAAAATAAATCATAGTGTGGTTCCAGATGATATCCACCATGCCTAGAGAAGGCACCAAGAAGTACGACAGAGCAGGTGGGCACAGAAGAAATAGGAACATAGACATAGAAGAAACCTGTGGAGGAAGAAATTAGGGAGGATTCACACATGGATACATAGATTCCATAGTAATCTAAGCCATTATACGCCAAAAAGAAGAGAACAAGGGAGCAAGCATGGTGCTCTAGAAAGAAGGAGAAGGCCCACAAAACTCCAATGCAAATTTCAACAACAGTAGACGATGTGGAGCTGATAGCCACCAAAGTCAAAGATCGACTATCAAAAGTATGGGAGAATGTCGAGAATCATAGAGTGTTGATTCTAGTGCAGATACATGAAGTGAAAACTACATTGGAGAAGTTGAAGATAAGGTCATAGATGCAACAGAAAGATAAACTAGCATAGACTGGAGAAGGAACAATTGTTGCAGAGACAAAGCAAATCACGATGCCTGATATGTTGTTTATTCATCATAACATATCTTGCATGAAATTTACTTTAGATGTTGTTTATTCATGAGGAGACCGAACAGAAGCCCCTAAAAGACATTCAGACATTGGACCTGGATTTTCCTAAGATTCCAACAAATGCATTGTATAAATTACAGGTTAGTGTCACGCAAGAGATTCGATCCAGGGGAAGGTATGATCTGACGAACTTACAATTGGCGCTGGAAGACAATATCATGCTAAAGGAGGCAGTTATCTAAGAATGGAAATAGAAGAAGGGAGCGCAACAAAATTGGACGAGATGGAGAAACATATAAATGTAGTATTTCAAGCCATATTAGACAGCGCAAAATCAGAGGCAGAATCTTCAAAAGAGAATATAAGGAAAATAACGTAGGCTATGGAGAAGTGTAAAGAACAAATCAAGGAGTTGGAGGAGCTCACAATGCCTATTACTCCTCCAGAAGTCATAGAACAAAGGGATTAGGATGCAACAAGATCTATAGATAATATCACGCATAATATACCTAGAATGGCAGAGCTGTGGGAAAAGAACGCCCAACTATGGACACACCTATTAGAGGATGGAAACCTACAAGAGATGCAAGGGAAGGAAGAAAAATTGCATGCAGTAATATAATATACAAATAAATGATAGAAGACAATGTCACTTCCATAGAAGATCAAGACGGCTACATAGATGAAGATCCTACATGCAAAGGAAAAAGTGGTGGAGTCCATTCAATGGCTCAGTTGGATCCCTTGCAGGAGAAGGTAGAGCAATTGGTCATAGAGATTGATGCAATGAAATTGAGCATAGAGAAGATAGGCTTGGAGGGGGGAGAGACATTAATACCTTAAGTCACCGCACAGGTCATAGAGGCCATGAAAGAGAAGAGCATCCAAGCTCAAGACCAATGCAAGCGGATAACAAAGATGTATGAAACATTGGCATAGGCATTGAAAGATGTTGGAGTCTGTGAGTGACTCAGGATGAGTCAGGATGTCAGTGTGGGATACCTATTGGAATAGGTCAATTTTGGGAAAAATCGAAGAAGTTTTTAAGAAATTAAAGCAACGCCGAAAAAGGAGCAAAAAATAGTGCCGAGAAAAGAAGTTACAAAGTGGAAAACTGTTGCAGAGCAGTTAGAAAGTGGGAAAGCGTTGAATTGGAGAAATGGTTGGATTGAGGAATAGTCGATATTAAGTCAAGGAGAAAGTGGAAAAACATAATCCATTTAGAGTTAGGTTTTTTGTAAGGACTATGTCCTAGTTTTGTATAAGTAGAATGTATTAGGACGATGACAGGGTTGTTGTCCTTTTGGGTAGACATATGTATTGTTGAGATTGTATTAGGTATTTTTGGTTGAGTAAAAGGTCTTGCAGAGGGTTTAGTGATCTGTGCATATTTAACGTAATGATGGAAGAATTGTACACTACACAGCACTCGATTTGCAAAGAATATGAATAAATATCCCAAGCGACAAATATTTGTAGACGTATCCCTAGTGGGGGTGAACCATGGTATATCTGTGCTTTAGGTGACTATATGCAGTTTATATTATTGTATTTTATTTAATGAGTTTGTATGATGAATATGTTATATGATAGAGGAATGAACACTACGCAATAAGAATAAGCTAATGGAATCTGTAGAATAGCACTAAATAAATGAATGCTATAGCGAGTGTTTATATCAGAATCTTGTGTTACAATAGATTAATACTTGTTTATGATTAAATGCTACTAGAATGAGTAATAAATTCCTATTAGAATAGTGGTTACAGTAGTTGGGAATAGGATCTAATTAGGGTTTCAAGGTTAACAATAAGTAGGTTAAATGCCACTCGGAGAAACTCATCCCATCCCTGGGATGCAAACATGTGAGTCTTATGGCCACCCATAAAATCCATCTCAAGTGAGAATACATAGTACACTCTATGCATTTTGTTTCTTTCTACTATCCATAGGGGTGGATGGTAGAAGGGTTTGTTGCTAATATTTTAGTTAGAACCTAGGTCATACCATAGTCAACTCTACAAGAGGCATCAAAGTCTCTTCTAGTTCCTTAATCCTTTCCTTTAACTTTGTATTTTTTTTTCAAGACCACCAATGGAGTCGTCCAATGCATCATCGGTTTCTCTATGGATTCTGGAAATCTTGGAAGGCCACATATTTCTTAGGTTAACCTCTGCATGAGATTTCCCTTTTTTATTCTTCAAATCACTCTTCTCAATAATTAATTTCTTATATTCGCTATCAAAGACAACGCTATGAAATACACATGACTCTTCTTCATCGAAGGTCTCATTCTCAACAATTTCCAATGAAGTGTTTTGGTGGATCATGCCTCGTGGATGATCAATGTTAGAAATCATTTTCTCTATGTTAGCCTCTAGCTCCACATATTTGAGGGAGAAGTTGTTGATGTCACTTTTGATGTGATTATCTTCTTCCTCTTGTAAAATATTATTCCTGTTCTTCCTCAGAGGGAGTTTATGTGAGCTTTCAATTTTTCATGGAGGGTTGTTCTTGTCTCCTCCTCCACCTAAACTACTATTGATCACTTTTCTAGATGGGTGGGCCATTGGATCACTCCTCCAAGATGTTGTAGTCTTGGAAGTAATAGTTGGGGACTAGGCACTCTTATCACTAGAATCCTTTCCTTTCTATTTGTAAAATTCATTGGTATTGAGTATTGTCTCCAAGTTGCGAGCAATGTATGGTGTCATAGTATAAATGGGGCTCACACCCTCAAAATACATATATTGTTGGTACATAATATGACCATGGAATATATTCTTGTGGCACCAAATGCGTATTATGATAACACACTAAAGATTTTTCCAGATGCCAGAAGAGTCACACCCACACATAGGATGCACCGACCACTTTTCGTTGCATAGCCTCTAGTAGATCCTCCAGTTGAACTATCGGAATATTGTGTGTTAATCGAGATAGGTTCCGCTTCACATTCTGCAACGCTCTCTCTACATCTCCTCCTTCATGATAATATCCTTGAATCCTCCTTCAATGTCGTAGGAATCCCTCTGGACGTTGAGAACCTAGATCTATGTAATAAAGAAATTGTTAATACTTGATACCATACACAAATATTTGTGTTTTTTATTTTTATTGAAAAATAAAAAAAAAGGAAATATATAAAAGCATTTCTTACCAATATCACCGTAGGCAGAACCTGGTGGAAAAGGCATGTTTGAATCCCCTCTGTAGGCTATCCCATTGTAATAGTAGTCGTGAATGGCTATGACCTTTCAACACCACCAGAAAATGAATTCATCATTGTAGCACTATTACATATAGGCTAAAAAATCAACGAACTATTACGATGATTGTGATAAAATCAATATTTTTGTCGAAAACAATTTTAAAAAATGGAATTTTACTATTTCTTTTTTAAATTAGTCCTGATAACGTCATATTTCTGACGTGTTCTAATGTGATTGGAAGTACGATGCCCAGTTCTGACACTTTAATATAGCCGTTTGTAGGTCAACATAACAGTCATTGACTTTGAAATGGTCAACCTTAATTTAGGGTTACATTCGTCAAAATTCTGACAATGATGAATCTATAAATTAGTTAATTTGAACTGAATTTCAACTAATTTGTTATAGTTGAGACATCTCTTATGTGTTATAGCTCTGTTAATATTCGTTTTTATGTGAAGGTTTTCTTGTTGATTAAGAGATCGAACTGATCTTTGATCTATAAAGCTTAGTTTTTTTATCATTGTTCAAGGCGTGCAAGAGAATTTTAGACTTTGAAGGTTATTTAAATATTTTTTTTCTTTTGTCTCCTTTAATATTTTATAACCTTATATGTTTATGTATATTTTATGTCATCTGTGAACATGCTAATTTTTCCATTCTTATATGTGGCTTGATCTCTTGCCCTAGTTCTATTATGTTGTTTCATTATGTTACTTGGTTATGGTGAACATTTGAAGCTTATGTGGTAAAATATATTATATGGTTTGGTCTATTGCATTTCAAGAATCAAATAGATCTAGCACATCATCACTGAACTTTATAACATAATCGTCTCAATATTTTGGTTGTGGTGAAGAATGTGGAAATATTATGGACAAGGTGATGAGAGATCTTATTGCCCTTGCGCTAAATGCAGGAGCACAAAAGTCAGAAGAATTTTAATACAAACAACCGTAAGACATTGCAGAACCCATGGGCATGATGAAGGTGGACCGAATGAATATGGTCCCTTGGTAAATTATATATTCATTATTATATCTTTATATTGATTGTATTTATAAAATTTTGTATTGTTTAAATATTTTTTATGCTGTACACTAATTTTCCATGACAGTTTGTAATTATAAAGTCAGGCTAGCCCCCTAAGCATCCGAACCTGCAATGTACTAGCATAAATGATGTTGTACTATAAGGTGTTGAGGAATTTGGAGTGCCGAATATTGATGATCAAGTTAATGATCCTATGGAAGAAGATGACAATAATAACAATATAGCTGAAGACGATGGGACAAATAAATTGATCCAAGACTTGTTCGCTCGACCGGACGAGGATGATGATGAGGACATTGGTGATCTTGATGTACCTCTTCTAGAGAAGGCAGAAAAACCAATTTATGAAGGTTCATAAGCAAATCTTCTTTCTGGTACATTATTGTTGGTGAACTTAAATGTTTTGAATGGTTTGTTAAACAATTGTATGACACAGATCCTAAGGTATGTAATATGGTTCATCATCACATATACATAAAGGTTGATTTTTTTTTCTTGTTTTTAGTTTTAATTAATGTTTGAAATAAGAATTAAATATTTACAAATTATAACATTCTTTACACTAATTACTTATTTTTTATGTCGTAGATTGTTAGGT